>PVKZ01002959.1:0-171135 GCA_004027375.1 Macroglossus sobrinus
TTACGGCTGCTCCGCATCTTCTTCCATCTAGTCTCTTCTGTACTGGTTCAGATTGCTCAGCACATACCCACATGGTGTTAAGAAAGTCATAAAAATCACGACGAGTCCAACAGCCACGTCCTGGAAGAGAAGATGAAACAACACACTATGTACGAGTATGGCTTCCTCGACCTCCACTTGATGCCTAAGAAAAAACGCTTCCATTTTGAGGATCTGGCCGCTGTCCTAGAAACCGGAGCCTGACGAAAACTAAAAAAGCAGAATTTCCATTCTTTGATGACCTAACTTAAATTTCTGAAAAAAATTTTATTTTTCTCATAATGGTTCCCTAGTTCCGACCTTTGAACTCTGGAACCTGGATGCTGCCCAAGATTTCCACCATCTTAGAGAAAATAATAGATCGTGGAAGTGAAGAGGGCGTTCGAAGGTGGTAGATACTCTATGGTGCAACAACAGCTCTGCCCTCGGTCCCGGCGCCCATAAAGGGTACCCACGAAGTCGGCCCAGCCCTCTCCCAGGCCCCCCGCGGTCAAGGTCCCGCTTCCCGCCCCTCAAGCGCAACTCTGGCGCGCTCACCGAAACCCTTCCCGGTCACCCAGCGGCCTCCAACCCCCTCCCCCAACGGCAGCCCGGCCACGGAAGCGCCCCCACGTGAGCCATGGCCCCGGCCCTCCCCGCCTCCCCACCCGTCGGGGCGCCTCCAACTTCGGCCACGCGCTCCCGCCGCTGCATCCCGTCCGCGCCCAGCCAAAGGCTGGGCCCCAACTCACCACAGCCGACGCAGGCTGCTGGTTGCGACCAGGATCCGAGTGAGCCAGGCGGCGGCCGGAAGGGGCCACGCGGCGACGGCGAAGCAGGCAGAGAACAAGCAGGCGGGGCATGATGCGTCCGGTGAGGCGAAGCGAGACGAGGCGGACGGAACAGCACGCGCGAGGCGAGTCGACGCGACGCAATGCGACGCGGGGCTGGACGGCGCGAATTCTAGACCTGGACAAGTGGCTGCTTTGCGCAGGCGCCTCTCGCCACAGGGGGCGCCGTTGCCCCCGCCCCCCGCTCAGCCTCGCCCCTTCCGCTCAGCACTCAGCTATGCTCCGCCCACGTCCCGCCCCTTCCGCTCGGCACCTCCCCAGCCCCAGTTCAGCCCCGCCCTTGTGCACATTCCCTCTCAACCCCCACGCACGTCCCTTCACGTTCCGCTTCCATTTCTCGCAATCCTGTACCTCGAGGCTCGGCTTTATCCCTCCCAAACTGCCCTTTCCCCAGCCCACCCTGCCCAAACCCCCAAGACTACACATCTCCTGATTTTCTGCTAGGTGAAGCGAAGGGCTCAGTACCCCTATATTTCTCTTTATCTTTCTTTCTTTCGCACCTATATATACTTCTCAATATGCCATTACTTCTCATCGGCAGAGTTGATAACATTTATACTCTGTTCTCTAATGTTGATTAAATCTTCCATACCTTGTCTATAAATTAAGTCCCAGCATTGAAAAGCAAGAGCAAATATCGGTAGTGTGTTGACGATATAAAAAATATTCATGGCAGGATAAAATAGAGTGTTTGGACCCATAGAGAAGGTTATATCGCCAAACTTGTAGCTCTTGAAGGAAAAATGGAATATATTCTGATTTTTAAATTTAATATTATCATAAGTCTTTATCTGCTCTCTAAAATTATCCAGTGTCTTCACACTATTTTTTTTCTAGGCCTATTGTACAGCTAGCAGTCTAGGATTCCTTTGCCCTGTTTCTGTTGCCTGGTATCTTCCTCTTTCTGAAATTCCTATTTCATTTTGCTCTAGTACATCCTTAAGCAGTTCTTTCAGGAATGATCTGTGGGTGATAAATTTCCTCAGTTTTTGGAAGTCAAAATATCCTTATTTTGCTCCTGCACTTAAATGCTAATTTGGCTGGCTATAGAACTCTAGGCTCAACAGCACTGTCCCTCAGGAATTTGAGGGGTAGCATTCCTTTGTGTTGTGGTAGTCAGTGTAACTGGTAAGTGTGATGCCAATATAGTTCTCAATCTTTGATGTAGCTTCTGTTTTTTTCTTTGTGGAATCTTTTAAGAATTTGCATGTCTTTAGACTTGGGAAGATTCTTCATGATATCACTAGGTATGGGTCTTCATTCATGAGGATTAGCAATGAGTGAGACCTTTCAATTTGAAGACTTGGACCTTTCTTTGGCTCTGGGACATCTACTTCTATTAATTATTTCCTTCTCTCTATTTCATTCTGTTCTAAATCTGAAACTCCTATTAGATGGATGTTGGCCCTTCTTGGTGAGTCGTCTGTATGTTTTCACTTTTCTTTTTTGTCCCCATGTTCTGCATTCTGGAAGATTTCTCTGACTTTTTTCTTTAGTACTTCTGTTGAGTTTTTCATTTAAGAATTGTTTCTAACAAACAGTAATTATTTTGGGGTTGTTTTTTAGTCACCTATTCCTATTTATAGATGCACTGTTACTTCAAATTTTTCTGAGAATATTTTTTAAAATTATTTACGCCTACAGCACTTGTCTTCCTAGATGGTCTCCCATCCAAGTACTAACCAGGCTTGACCCTGCTTAGCTTCCGAGATCAGATGGGAGTGGGCTTGTTCAGGGTGGCATGGCCATAGACTCTGAGAATATTAATTTAATTTTTTTTAAAGTTCTCTTCTGTTCTCTGAATTATTTGTGTTTCTTCTAGGGGAATTCTATTTATTCATTTTGGCCCTGCTGGTTTTTCTCAAGTATCTTATGATCCTTGGTTGGTTTTTATGCTTATAAGTATGAGGAGTAAGATGAATTACTTGGCTTCTTTTTTATTACCAATGTGTCTTCAGAATGAAAATGCAATGATTTACATGACCTATGTGTGGGAGCAGAGTATATCAACTGGCAGACAGGAAGACATCCTTCCTCGCCTCTGTGCCAAAGTAAGTGAGGTTCCACTTTAGGCTTCCTAACTACTGCCATCCCAGTAAATAACTTAGACACTGATTTGGTGTCTGGTAAGAGTTTGCTTCCTGGTTCATAGATGGCTGTCTTTTCATTGTATCTTCACATGGCATAGGGGCAAGGGAGCTCTTTGGAGTTTCTTTTATAAGGGCACTAATCCTCTCCATGAGGGCTCCACCCTAATGACCTAGTCATCTCCACTTTCTAATATCATCACATTGGAAGTTAGAATCTCAATTTGTGAATTTGAGGAGGAAATAAACATTCATTGCATTTAGTAAAATAAATAAATAAATAAATAGAATATCTCATTAATTGTTTTTATATTGCTTGCATATTAAAATGATGTAATTTTTATACTTTTTGTTAAAATAATACAATAAATAGTATCTCTTTTCATTTTATTTATTTAACCTGTTTTTTTTTATTTTTTCTGAACTCAATGACAAGAAAGTTTAAAATTACACAAATGGTTTACATTACATTTCCCATGAACAGCTATATTCTAGAATCATTTTCTGACCACTCAGGCCCTGCATGCTGTCACCCAACTTCTGATTGATCTATTTCCCCTTGTCTGCTTTATTTCTTCATGGTCCATAAGCACCATCTGAACTTATACATTTTGTTTGCTAACTGTGTGTCTCCTTAGCTAGGAGGTGAGCAGTGCAAGATCAGGAGTCTTCTCTGGTTAGATCACTCCTAAGCATGTCAAAGAGAACCTCGCACATAGTAGGTACTGAACAAATATTTGTTGAATAAATAAGTGAATGAATGAAAGCTCACACCACTGTGTTCTTTTCTTTTCCTTACTAAAGGCATTGTCTGATGAGCAGGGAAGATTAAAAGCTGAGAGGAATTATACCCTCTCCCACACAGCAGAGGCTGACAAAATAGGTGAGAGAGGGGCACTGAATTGTGAAGAGAGGGAATGAATGCATGGTGGTACATTTAAATATTGGTCATCTCTTTGCAGCCATGAGATAAACCATGGGAGAGCATGACTGGACAAAAGATATTAATGTATAATTGTTCCCAGATACTTCTCTCCTCCTGTATACTAAAGAGGACTCCAGTTTCACACACTCCGTTTCTTTCTCTCCCTCCCTCTCCAAGATGGTGGGAAATGGGTGTCAGAAATATCCTTTTGAACTCTTGTTACACAGAATCGGGAAGAAATGGGGAGAGGTGAAGGACAGGAGGCACAAGATACTATTGGGAGCAATTTTCTGAAGAATTAAAAAGAAAAGAATACAAAGAGCTGCACTGTGTAAAAAAAGTAGAAGGAAAATTAAAGGGGAATTTAGGAAGGATTGCTATAGTATAACCCCTTTAGGATATCTGAAAAATTGAAATAAAAAACTTAAAATTTTGAAATGGTTTTAGGTGACAAGTTATATGTCTCAAATGACATATCTGAACTTAGACCACATGGTGATGACTGTATGTTTAGACCACTTACATTGAATATAAGTAAATGGAAGTAATAAAAGGCAGAAGTTATCATTTTCTAAAACCTCCAATTCTATCCTATCTAAAAGAAATCCACATCAAACATGAAGATACAAATAGACTAGAAGGAAAAAGATGGAAAAACATATACTATACAAATATTAACTACAGAAAACTGGAGTGGCTATACAAAGTAAACATCAGAGCAAGGGATATTAGCACGAAGAGAGACATTTTATAATAATTAAGGGATCAATTCATAAAAAGACATAAATTTCCTAAATGTCCATGGATTTAACAACGTTTCAGAATACTTGGGGAAAAAAAGCAGATAGAACTAAAAGGAAAAATAGATAAATCTAAAATTATAGTTGGAAAATTCACTTCTCTTTCAATAATTGAAAAAAACAAATAGAAGATCAGTAAGGATACAGAAGACCCGGGCACCACCATATTGAAGTAATTAACAGTTATAGAACACTATTTTAACAATACTCAAATACATATTCATTTTAAGTGCAAATGAAAGATTTATCAAGATAGAATATATTGTGTCATTAAAAAAGTCACAAGAATTGGAAAGAATTGAACTCATACACAGTATATCCTTTAACAAAAATGGACTCAAATTAGAAATCAAAACCAGAAAGGTATCTAAAAAAATTCTCAAATATTTGGAAATTCAACAACATACCTGTAAGCAACCCATAGATCGAAGAAGAAATCACAGGGAAACGAGAAAATATTTTCAACTGGATGAAAGTTCAAACACAATACATCAAACCATGGAATGCAGCTAAAACAGTACTGAGAAGGAAGTTTTTAGCATTAAATGCATATATCGACAAAAAGGAAAGGTGTAATTAATATTTCATCTCTAATTGTGAAACAAAAGACTATTTCTTATTAAGGACTTTCCTTCCCTCTAGATCGGAGGCTGGATGGAATACTAGAAAGAGGTTGGACGTCACAATCTGACAAATGTTAGGTTCAATTCCTGGCTTTGTTATTTTTTAACTGTGTCATGTGGAGCCATTTAACATCTTCTCTCAGCCTTAGTTTCTTAATCTGTGGAACTGAGTTAATAATACCTACAATTTGGGAATGCTGAGAGGATTAAATGTGCCTTTGACACACAGTGGGTTACACAGTGGGTAGGCATAACACTTGCCTAACAGGGGAGGACAAACTGTGGGTTAGAGTACAACAATTAGTCAAAGTAGATCTAAAGAGGAGCCATGTAGGAAAAGTCACTAACCCTTGAGACACAGAATAGCTATCACATTGTTAGAGAAACTCAAACTACTATATGACCTAAACAGGATCTAAAGAGCCCAGTAACGAGATAATTTCTACCCTTGCACTACTTTTGTGTAGTGTCTGTTTTAACATAGGAGTCTAGATACTTTGCTACAATTTTCTCTGAATGGTTGGCTATTTTTTGGTTTCGTTGTTGTTGACATCCAGCATAGTCTGTGAGCTTCTTCTTTCTGGGAACCACCCCTCCCCCACCTACATGGTGGTGGTGGTTACTGTTGTTATTATTATTATTTAATCCTTCTACAGCACCAGTACCTGGTACTGCTCTAAACATTTTATAGAAGAAGAAACTGAGGCACAGAAAAATCAAGCAAGTTGCTCATAGTTAAATTAATGGGTCACATACTTTATATGTACTTTATATCAGTCATATAATGGGTCATATACTTTATATCAGTGAGGCAAGACAAATAGTACAGAGCTATCCCATCCCCCTCCAGGATATGGCTCTGGAAATTTTTCCTTTCTTCAGACCTCCCCCTTATTTTACCCCACCAAGGAAAGACATGCTAAAACTGGTCTTTTCCATCTTAGATACTATCTTTGGCTATATGACCTTTGGCTAATCATAATATCACTATAGTCTCATCCGCATGGCAAATACCGCAGCTCCCAGCATGCATCTGAGGCCATGACAGTTCCGGAAACACCATATGAGGAAGAAAAAGCTGGAAACCGAGCCCTCCTCCTAGTGAGAGAAGACAACAAGGCTATGTCAGTAGCTCAGGACCACGTTTTCCCTGGGCTCTGCCTCCAGAAAGAACAAAAAGTTCATAACCGAGCATCTTGGAATGACTCTCTTGAGTAAGCCCGCACTCCCCCGCTTGAGTGTGTTCCTTTGCTTTTATAAACCTTGTGTTTTCCTCCTTGCTGTTTATCTTGGTTTTTGCAGAATAAGACAAGAACCTGGTCCCTGGAGCCCCAAGCTCTCCAGCTGTTTGTCTTACCTTTAACTTCTTTTTCGCAGAATAAAATAATCTGGTAACCCAAGCCCTGAGCTTTCCGGTAAGATTATTGATGACTCGAAAGAGCTTTTGTTTATATAGGTTATAACTATTAATATTTACTGTATTTGAAATGAAAACATAATATTTATTAATTCGCTTAAAAATAACAGTAACAACTCTGTCACCTACTAACATATATAACATTTTTACTAAATATAAATATATATATATATATTTTTTTAAATAGAAGAGTAGCATTGTTTTACATTTTAAAAATCGCTTTAATGTCAGGCTTAATAGAAGACTAAACCACCTGGATTCTCATATCTGTTTTTGTGTTCAATCTGTTGTGGTATCACAAGTCACACAGCCTCTGGAGAATTCCACTCTGCACTCTTCAGAGAATGAGTAAAGAAAGTCAAATAACTTATTATTATTATTAAAATAATTGTTTTGTTTGTTTAATGTTGTTTGTTTTTAATGAAAATAATTTTTACCTTGCAAGGTCCCCTACAAGAGTTTTGGGGATTTCTAAATCCCCATAGTTTGAGCACCTCTGGGTTACATGAGTCCTGTAAGAACTGATTTAGTAAAACCTGCCCCTGTCTCCTGGCCACCACTGATTGATCGATCTAAAGCTGGGCTCTCAACTCAAATATTGGCAAAGAGCCCTTTGCCACCAATGTTATGCTTGGGACCAGCAGGCTGGAACTCAGACTCTTTAATGAGATGGATTGTCTAACCAGAGGGCCATGTTTTGTTTTTTTTTTTTCTACCCATGGAGAGAGCCCTTCCACGGTGAGTTAATAATGAAGCCAAGCTACTGAAAGAAGCAAAGATAAATGACAGAGGGAACATCCTGAACTGACCATGTTCTAATCTGTGATTCTCACTGTTCCTGAAGCCCCGACGCCTTCTTGTCTGTGAGTTCTGGGCCACTCCTTATTTTCTTTATGATAAGTCCGACTTTTGGCTTCAACTATTTGGAGCTGGCTTTCTATCACTTTTGATTAAAAGAGTCTCAGTGAAGACTCTATTAGTCACCTTTTTTTTCCCTCAGTTTCCTGATCCTCCTTTTAATTTAGAAAAAAAAAAAAAGTAGCAAAAAAATGCTGAAGTAAGCTAAGAAAGAGCTCAGTAAGAGACAACCCTGGCTGGAGTTATCCTAATCTGGAAAAGTTTAGGCTAGTGTGCAGCTGATGTGAGAATGGTCTTTCTCTGTGACAAAAACCTTAAATTACTTTTGATAGTGTCAGTAAATCTGACTCCATATTCAGCCACAACACAATTAAGCTCCCTGACTCCCACTCCTATCCCAGGAAGTGGCCCTTTTAGCTTCTCAAATTACTGGTACAAACAACCTTCTTTTCCAAGTCACAAAAGACTAGCACTGTTAATTCAAACCTCTACAATTTTCCATAAAGGGCTTAGTGGGCCCTGCATTCAACATATTCTCAGTGACCTACAATGCAGGACCTTCCTGCTTGCAGTTATGTAAAGGGACATAATTAGAGCTACAGCCTAGAGATCAAGTTTTTTGAGCCCTGTGTATACAAGGAAAGAGAAAGGCACACTCGCCCACTTAATTCTTTTTAATGTGTTTTTCATAAGTGTTCATGTTCTAAATAAACAGGTGTTAGGTTTCTAGAAAGTTATATAATGTATTAAGACTGCACTACCCCAGGCTCAAACATCTTGAATTCTCTCCTCTCTAGAAACACATTTAATTGCTGTTCAAGGACCAAAGGTCTTTTAGGAATGCAGTGCCTCTCTCTGGGTCTATTTGTGGCTGTCTTTACAATTGCATGACCTCAAAGATAGAAACTCAGATAAGGAAGCAGCAAGAGCAGAAGGTTTGCAAAGGTGGGGAAAACATTCAGAGTTATGCAACTGGTCACATCAGTAACACACTTTTGAATTGAAAGCACATTGATAATATAAGAGCCAACAAAAAATGCCGTCCATTATTACAAAAAATCCTGAGAAGGCATTGCCCTTATGCAGTTCAAAAGATAATCTTAGTGTTCCGAGTTCATGCTTTTGAACTTGTGCAAAATTTTTTTAAATGGATTCTTTTGTCAAAAAAAAAATTACGTGATTTGAAACAAAAATGGATGGGGAACGAAGACAATGTTTGAGAACTGACGTTGGAGTAGGATGCAGAGTAAATTGAGGTAAATTCCATCTCTAGGTTTTGTGTAGAAAACATATCCCTCCAATGGATTACAGTTTTGCTGGTACCCTTGCTAATTAATGTCTAGAATATTCTGTAGCATCTTAAATACTTGAAATTGTATCACCATTACTCCTCCCTGCTTTCCTATTAAAGAGGACCAAAGTTTTGCCAACCTGAGACTGAAATCTAATACCCCTTTCCCCATACTTTTCTCCTTTGTCAAAAATGTCATATATACCCAATGTTGCCTCGCTCTCTTTGTAATTTTCAGGCTTATGTGAATTTCCCATGCACATGTATTAAAATTTTATTTTCTCCTGTTAATCTGCCTCTGTAAATTTGATTATTAGCCCAGCTAGAAGAATTTAGAAGGTGGGAGGAAAAGTATTAATTTTTTTAGCCCCCACACTATACAGTTTAGAGTTTACATATCTATGAACCAAAAGGTTTAGCTTTGCCTGTTTTTGTGTCTTATAGAATTTAAGATGCCATTATTTGACATTTCACTAAGAAAAAAATAACTATTAACTAAATCATGACCTAGAGGTGAAGTCATCAATAGTAAGACAACAAATTTTAGCATTGTTAAAAAAAAAAACGTAAAAAAATGCACCTTAGAAAGGATGAAATATTATACATATAATTGTCTTGTATGATTACTTTTGTGTCTTGTTTCTAACGGCTTAACATCATGTTTGTAAGATTCATCCTTGTTTTTTATAGTTCAAGTTCATTCAATGCATGAATATACCACATTTTTTTATCCATGCTATTATTGAAGGATAATTAGGTTGTTAACAGTTTCTGACTTATATAACAATGCTGATATGAGCATTATTTTTCATATCTCCTGGTACTCATAAGTTTTCTTATACATATACCCAACGGTAGATTTGCTGCATCATACAAGACAATTTTCAACTCGATTAGGTCATGTCGAACTGCTTTCCCAAAGTGGTTCTTTCTATTTTTACTCACACCAGCATTCTAGAGTTCCTATTAATCCACATCCTCGTCAATGGAATTGTCTTTTTTTTTTTCATCTTTACCAGTCCGATTAGTCAGTGGTATTATCTTATTGAAACTCTAATTTGTACTTCCTTTATACTAATATAGTTGAGAATCTTTTCATTTGTCTCATTTGAACATCTTCATTTGTTCAGCTCTTTTTCCCATTTTCTATCTGGTCGTCGTCGTCTTCTTCAATTATGGGAATTCTCTATGTATTCTGGATATAAGCCTTTTCTAGGTTTTATGGAGATATCTTTTCCCACTGTGTGGGTTGTCTCTTCTTATTATCTATTTTGATAGACTGAAGTTCATATTTTAAATGTAATTGAATCCATCTGTAGGGGAGGCAAAACTTTACCTCTACCCTCTTAGGATCTCCTGCTGGGACTTGGAATTAAATTCACATAAACAGATTAACAAGAGAAAGGCATACAGATTTTTACATGTGCATGGGAGACTTCCTAGGAAAGTTAAGTTTTGAAGAGATAGTTAGAGCTGCATCCATATATACTAAGTTGAACAAAGAGTAGTAAATTATAAAAATGAGACAAGACAAAGGGGATTGGGTCAGAGCAGTTAATCATGGAGAAGTGATTAGGAAAATAAGGGTTAGTTTAACAAGATTAATTTGTATAGAGTTCCCTTGTCTTTGATTCCCATCTCTGTTGATAGGAATGTTGCTTTCCTCCTGGTATTCAAGGGGTTATCTTCTACATCTTTCAAGGTACCAGTTACATTCTGAGCACTTTGACACATGTATTTTCATTCCTCTTCACCTTTTAGACTCCGGGAGATTCAGAAAAATGCTTGGAAATAGTATTATTATTATATGCAAAGCATACGATTTAATAGAATTTTTCTTTGATTTAATAGAATTTTTCTTTTCTTCCTGATTTAAAAAACTCAGCTTCCATATTGTATTTCCAGATCAATGAGCCTAAGGAGGGGCTTTGGTGGATGGTTATGTATGGTAGAAAAAGGAAAGAATACATTGGAGTAACAGAAAATGGAAGACATACTTAATGTAGACTATGACTCAGGTTTTCAGCTTAAGTGACCAGGTGGATGGGATGCCATTCACTGATGGAGGTAGTAGGGAGAGAACACACATCTTGGACTCTGGATTGCAAGTGACAGAAACTCACTGTTTTAACTCACTTCCAACTATCTTAAGATTTTTTTAAAAGGAGGGCTTGAGGGTAACATAATGGTCCATTAAAAACTAAAAGACCAGGGATGGATTGGTCTTCTCTGAAATTTCCATAAAAAGTTATCTGGAACCCACACTCTTCACCACTGCTGCATACAGTTGAACCTTGAACTGCAAAGGTCCACTTTTATGCAGATTTTTTTTTCAGTAAATACCTGTACTGTTTTTGAGCCACAGTTGGAAGTCTGTGGATACAGAGGGCTGATTGTATGCATGGATCTACACTATTTTATGTAGGGAACTTGAACATCCTTGGATTGGGGTCTCTGCTGAGGTCCTAGAACCAATCCACCACAGATACCATGGGTGAGTTCAGTTTTAGGAGAATGAAAAGTTATATGTGGATTTTTTATTCTTTGGGGGGTCAGTGCCCCAACCCCCATGTTGTTCAAGAGTTAACTGTACTATCTTAGCACTAGCCTTTTAAAATTATTACTATTTTAAATTATTTTTCAGTCTGTCTTCCTATTTAAAGTCTAAGCTCCTCAAGGGCAAAGTATCATTTCTTTTTTTCACCCCACCCATCTAGCACTGTGCTTCACACATGGTATTGGATGCTTTAAAAAATGTGTGTTGGCATCGCTAGCTATTAAGGAAATGCAAATCAAACCACAAGGCGATAACATCTCACACCTGTTAGAATAGCTATAATCAACAGGACAAGTAATAACAAATGTTGGAGAGGATGCAGAGAAAAAGGAACTCTCATACATTACTGGAGGGACTGCAAATTGGTATAGCCACTATGGAAAACAGTATGGAGGTTCCTCAAAAAACTAAGAATTGATCTACCATATGATCCAGCAGTCCCTCTACTGGTATTTACCCCAAAGAGTAGAAAACCCATATCAGAAAGAGATATTTGCACACCAGTGTTCATAGTAGCATTATTCACAGTGGCCAGGACATGGAAGCAACCGAAGTGTCCTACGATAGATGATTGGCTAAAGAAGCTGTGGCACACATATACAATGGAATATTATTCAGCCATAAGAAGAGAAGAAATACTGCGATTTGCAACAACATGGATGGACCTCCAGATAATTATGCTAAGCGAAATAAGCCAAACTGAAAAAGTAGAAAATCACATGATATCACTTATACGTGAGATATAAACCTAAAAGCAACAAATGAACAGGACAAACAGAGACTCAGGGACATGGGCAACGGACTAGTTGTTACCATAGGGTAGGGGTGGGGGAGGAGGGGAGTGGTAGACCGGGTAAAGAGCGTCAAATATAGGAGGGTAGAGGGAGGGTGAAGTGGGTAAAGGGGATCAAATATATGATAGCTGAAGGAAACTGAACTTTAGGTGGTAATCACACAATAGGATATATAGATGTCAGATTATAATATATACCTGAAAATTATATAATTGTATTAACCAATGTTATCCCAATAAACTTAATAAAAATAAAATAAAAATAAAAAATATGTGTTGGACTGAAATGAATTGAAAAATCTAAATTCTGATGGATTGTAAATTGTGTTAATTCAATAACTCAAAGGTGCAGCTAAGTGATTTAATAAGAATCAAGGTAGATGAATTAAAGGGTGGAAAAAATCATAGGACACTTGTGCATGGTTTCTGCGAAGGCAAATCCAAACTCTACTCGAGTTTTTCATATGTGCAGATAGACAAAAGAACAAGGTGGAACCAGCAGACTTAATTCAGCTTTTCAAAAAGCCTTTGGTTGATTTCCACATTGGAAGCTTTTAGAAAAATGATGTTACCCTGGAATTACTGAGAATGCTATCATTTTTGGTATTTTAATTTTGTTTTTAGAGTTGTGTCAGGAAATGGAACCAAAGTCAAGCAATGAAGGTTAGGAATAAATGAGAAAGTGCAATTAGTAGGGACTGATTTTATTTAACTTTTAATTAATTGTCAAGAGGTGGTATGGACAATGGAATTTTTAGTTTGCATATAACAGCTCTTTCAGTTAATGCACTATTTAGCTGGTGAAGACAAAGGCAAAATAATGGGAAATAACAGTAGGTGGCTTTAATCTAGGTGTGGAAGCAAAGAATAAAGTTACTACTTTTCCTCCAATTTTCTAAATTCTAGCTGGGCTAATAATCAAATGAACAGAGACAGATTCACAGGAGAAAATCAAAATTTTAATACATGCTAATGGAGACTTCACATAAGCATGAAAATTACAAAGAGAGTGAGGCAACATTGGGTATATATGACATTTCAATTGAAGAGAAAAGGGGGAAAATGGAATATTAGATTTTAGAAGTAAAAATGGGCTATTTACAGGTGGTTGAGGAAGAGGGAAACATACAAGGCAGGCAAATTCTTGTTAGGCAATTCAGAAACAATGGGAAACAGAGTGGGGTGTCCAGCTAATAGGCCCCTGACTGAAGCCTTTCTATTTACCATACTTAATTCAAATTAGGTTTAGGGGAAAACTAAAAAGATTTCTTTCCTGAAGCAGGTTTTTCTGTCTGAATCTCTTGGGCTGTCTGTGTCTGTTAAAGATTATTTCTGAGTCTTTTGTTTCTTAATAAACAACTTCAACTCAAAATGCCAAAAAGGGTTTTTTGCTTCAGGGTAGCAAAACTTTGCTTCCCTTCATAGTTATGATTCAACCTAGGCATTAGAGGATATGCCTATAGCAATATAAGGGAATATGAAGAGGACATCCAGAGCCAATCCTTTGCTCCAACTAGATGGGCCAGTTTCCCTTGTATTGTCTCACATTTCCATGCACTTATTATCTACTCTCCACATCTGTGTATCGGTTGAAAAGAACCTTACCAGCTAGACAAGAGAATGCTACAATCTCTGCTTACAATCTCCAAGCCTTCCGGGATTGGGGTACCAGGGAAACACATGGGGTGAAAGGGGAAAAAAATGAATACAAATTGGAAAGAAATATTTTGTCAAGGAAATAAGGAGGTGATGAATAAGCACAGGAAAGATATAATGAATCCTAAGAAAGTACAGACAAGAGCAGCAACCATCATATTCAAAGAAACGTGTCAAAAAAAAACCCTTAAATCCTACCACCAGATATGAAATGTGTAAAAAAACAAAACAAAACAAAAAATACAGGAGATGGTTAAGCTTAGAGGTGGTTTGAGAACAATAAGACTCAGTGTGACTCAGAAAACTTATTTCTCAAAGGGTGGTAGAGATTGAAAATGCAAATACTTTAAAGAGGATTTTAAATTCCCGGAGGACACCTTGTATTGCCGGGGCCTGTTTGAAAACTGTGACCAGGGTCAGAATGTCTGGGTTCTAGTCTTGGCTTGCCTGCTTGTTAATGTGCCCCTGGGCAAACGACTTCGTATTTCGAAAACTATCCCCTTAACTGTAAAAGAGCTATAATAATACCTATCCTGACTACCTCAAAGGTAGTTCATTCAAACGAAGCCTTTTATTTAACGGGGTTTTGAGAACTGTAAGGTGCTCCATAAACATAAGTTGTTTTGTTACGGCATCGCTGAATTTTTTGCCAACTCCCATAGAAGGGGCATCTAGGAAATAGTTGATTTCGCTCTTACACGTGGCGACTGTGGGCTTTCATCAATTCTTGTCCCTAGTTAATGGGAGTACTTTGCTGAGAAAAACTCCGTGTGTTTAAGATTTATTATTTTAACCGACTATACTACTAGCAAAGTGGTGCCTGTAAAAGTATCACGAAGACAGGGCTTCAGATAAACTGCCAATAACTAACCAAAACACTAAAAACGTCCAAGGATTTTGCAGAGGCGCAGTCTGCCCTTTGAAGTAGACAGACTCATTGTGGGAGTTCAGTCAGGATGCCGGTTGCCGAATGGAAGCATGAATGGTAGACTTGGTCTTCCATAACGTAGTGACTATAATCGCATCCTGATACATTGAATGATTTGTCACCATTCTCTGGGATAAGCAGGATGCTACGAGGAGCTTCAAACTCCGCGCGCCCGGCGCGCCACTCCCCGGCGTGGACCGGGAATAATGCGCGCGCGCTCGGCTCCGCCCGCTCCCGGGCGCCGCGAACGCGCCTTCCCGGCCCGGCGCGCGCGCCGGCGGAGGCCCACGTGACCCAGGCGCGGCGACGGCGGGAGCGGGCTGGGGCTCCGGTCGGCTCCGCAGCGCCGCGCAGGCGCCCCACGACAGCGCCGAGCCGAGCCCCTCCTGCTCCCTCTAGGAGTCAAAATGGCGGCGAGGGGGACCTGGAGCAGTCCCGGAGCCTGAGCCACTGACAGGAGCGGAGTGGGCGGCGGCGGCGGCGGCAGGAGGAGGAGGAGGATGGCTGGGGGTGTTGGCGCCGGTGTGGACGGCGGTGCTGGTGGCGGCGACGGCGGGGGCGACGGCCGCGGTCCCAGCGGCGGCAGCAGCAGCAGCAGCGGCGGGAGGAGCCTCCAGGGTGAGTGTCCCTCTGTGTCTGAGGCTGTGAGCCGAGGCTGTGCCCTGCGCGGCGCGGGGCGTCCCGGCGAAGAAGCGGCTGTGCCGGGGGCTGCAAGGGGGCTGTGGTGGGGCTGGGCCGCCGCGCGGGCTCCGGGTCGCCGGCGGGGAAGGGACAGTCATCTGGCTGAGGCTGAGGCGACGGCAGTGGCGGACCGGCGGGTTCCCGTGCGCTCGGGCTGTGCGCCGCCGTCCTGGGGACAGTGGCGCGAGGTGTGGCGCTCGGGGCGGGAAGAGCGTTCCCAGGTGGCGGCGGCGCCGGCCCGGCCGACTCCGGGCTCGGAGGGGCGGGACCCGTTGCTCCCAGGACGCCGGGAAACCGCCCCCGAGCTTCGGTGCGTGTTTACCGGGCTGCGGGGCTGCAACCGCCCCGTGCTGGACGTGAGAGCGGCCAGCCAGGACTGGAGAGGGATCAGGCCTGTAGATGGCTGCTACCAAGGGGAGAAGTTAGATTGTCCCGGTAAGTTTCTGTTTCGAGATCAAACTGGAATTGCGCGTTGACAGCTTGGGAGACAATACTGAATGTTTGATGAAGGAGTCTGTGCTCGGAGTACTTGAATGGCCAACAGCGTGCATTTTTCAGTGTCTTATCATTTGCACGGCTGTTTACTAGCCTTACCTCGAGGATGAAAACTTTCACTTTTTTTTCCTTTTTTTTTTTGAGACGCTCTGAGGAGTGTTGCTTCTGCTTTGAACTACAATAGCACGTTTTCACATACCAGCATAGATAATAAATACTCTAAATTAGGCCTAATTACAGAAGGGGTTGGTTTTACTGTTAACCTCCCTTGAAACATCTTACTGTAATGAGGCATTTTTACAGAATTAGGTTTTTTTAAACTAAGAGTCTTTTGTCTCTGAATCGCATCCATTTCTTTTAGATCGGCTGAAATACATTTCTTTTGGAAATGTGGAAGATTTCATACATGTTAATGGCAGCTGTGGTTAAACTAGTCTTGGAATTTTGGAGTCAGAAGAACCTTTAGTGACTTGTTTTAGAGCCGGGAAACTAGGCCCAGGGAGATAAGTGACTTGCTGTGAGTTCTACAGCTAATCAGGGATTGGACCAAAACTAGGATCTAGGCCTTTCTTCGCCCCATTTAGAGAGTTTCTTTCATTACACTCCTGAACCTCGTATTCATTGATTGCATTCTTCACCAGTATCTCCATTCCTAAGTCTTTGAACAGTAAAGTTGAAAGCAGAAATGAGAGAACCTTACTCTGATTCTGACAGCTACCATCAGTTATCATAAGTAACTGATGATTTTTTTTCTAACCTAAATGTAATAAAACTGACTTTTCTTTTAGAGTTTTCATAGGTCTGTGACTACATTTTTGCCCAATTTATAGCATTGTTCGTTCTTGCATGCGTTCAGTAAAACCCATAGGACAATATTCTGTCTCACAACCTAACCTACTGTGTTGTTCTGTGCTCGGGGACCAGCATTTAAATAAGTGTTTTGTATCAGACTCTAATTTTAGGATTTAAAACACCTGGGTTGTGTTTGCTGGGTTTTACCACCTAGTTTCTGTGTGTCTTGTTGAGTCACGGCAACTTTATGTTGTGTGTGTCACAGGTTAACCTTTAGAAATACAATAATGTCAAACAATTCTGATTTTATAATCTAGTTAATTTAAACTCACACATCCAAAGTTGTACCTTGTGTTCAGTTGAAGATATGCTTTGTGTTTTGCATTATGGTAGGTGCTACAGGAAAAAAGAAGTATAATATATAGACTTTGCCCTCAGGAAAGATAAGATGTACCTCTGTGGGTCTTGAAGACAATCTAGTAAATTCTACCAAACAAAGAATGCTGTAGGTGTTCTGGTTAGAAGGAGATGAAAAGCCTCAGGAGTCTAAAGAACTTCCTGGAACACTGGGCCTTGAGCTAGCCTGTGAGGGTTTAGATTTACAGAGAGATTGGAGCAGGTACTCTGTGAGGTAAAAGCAAGAGTATAATGTGGAGATTAGCTTTGGGGGAGGGCAATAGAGGGAAACTAGGATGAGCTGATGACTGAATTTCTTTGGGAGACTAAAAGGAAAACATTAGACAGTTGGAAGGATATCTGCCTGCAGAAGGGTTTGAGTACTGGATTGAGGAGATTTAGATTTTTATCCTCTCTTGCAAGATATGGGGAGCCTTTGAGAGTCTGGAGGTCGGATATTAATGTGATAAACCAGCAAGATGAACCTGTCAGTCAGTGATCTATAGAAAGAGAAGAGAATGAGCCAGGGATGGCAGTAGCTGTCGAGTTACCTGGGTATGAAAATATGATATCTTAGACTAGAATAAAGTCAACAGGAAGGATGCATAGCAGGTGTTACTTTTGTTTTTATTGTGGTAAATGTATATAACATAAAATTTACCATCTTAAGGTTTTCATTGTACAGTTCTGTGGCATTAAGTACATTAACATGGTTGTGCAGCCATCACCACTATCCATATCAACTGTCTTCATCTTGCCTGAAATTCTGTACCTATTAAACACACTAACTCCCGGTTTGCCTTTAGCCACAGCCTCTGCCAACCACCATCCTACTTTTTGTCTCTGTGTATTTGATTACTCTGGGAACCTCATATACGGGGAATAATATAATTATCCTGATGTGATTGGCTTATTTCACTTAGTATAGAATCTTAAGGGTTCATTCATATTGGAGCATTTGCCAGAATTTCCTTCATTTTTAAGGCAGAATAATATTACATTGTAGGTATATACACTACATTTTGTTCATCCATTTGTCTCAATGGATAGTTGGTTTGCTTCCATTTTTTGGCTATTGTGAATAAAATTTCTATGAGCATGAGTGTACAAATAACTGAGTATGTGCTTTTATTTCTTTTTGGTATATACCCAGAAAACTTTACATCCCCACCAACACTGTATAAGGGTTCCAATTTCTCCATATCCTTGTCAACACATGTTATATTTGTTATTTTGATAATAACTATCCTAATAGGTGTGAAGTGTCATCTCGTGGTTTTGATCTGCATTTCACTAATGATTAGTGATGTTAGCATCTTTTATGCTTATCAGCCTTTTGTATGTCTTCTTTGGAGAAGAAGCTATTTGACTGTTTTTAAATCAGATTGTTTATATTGTTGGTAGAGTTCTTCATATGTTCTGAATATCAATCCCTTGTCAGATACATGATTTACAAGTATTTTCTGCCTTCGGTGCATTGCCCCATCACTTTATTCAGTGTCTTTTGATGTACAAAAGCTTTTAATTTTGATGAAGTTCCAATTTACCTAGTTTTTCTTTGTTGCTTATGCTTTTTGGTGTCATATCAAAATCATTGCCAAATCCAATGTTGCAAAAAAGCTTTCCCTCTATAAATTAAACTCATGTTTAGGTCTTTGCATAAGGATATCCAGTTTTCCCAACACCTTTGTCTTTGTTGAAAAGACTGTCATTTTTCCATTGAACAGTTTTGACATTCTTATCGAAAATCACACGATGTGAGGTTTATTTCTGGACTCAATTCCATTTGTCTGAAGTCTAGTCTGTCTTTATGCCAATAACACTGTTTTGATTACAGTAGCTTCATTTTCATTTTTTGAAATCGAGAAATGTGAGACTTCCGACATTGTTCTTTCATGATTGTTTTGGCTATTTGGGGTCCCTTGAGATTTCACATGAATTTTAGGATGGATTTTTCTATTCCTACAAGAAAAATGCCATTGAGATTTTTTTTTTTTTGATGGGGTTGCATTGAATCTATAGATTGTTTGGAGTAGTATTGTTGTGTTTATATTGTCCAGTACATGAACACAAGATATCTTTTCATTTATTTTGTCTTTAATTTCTTCCCACAGTGTTATGTAGTTTTCATTGTAAAAGCCTTCATCTCTTTTGCTATGTTTATTCCTAAGTATTTTATTCTTGATACTATTGTAAATAAAATTGATTTCTTAATTTCCTTTTTGGATTCTTCATTGTTAGTGTATATAAATCATTTTTGTGTATCGATCTTTTATCCTGCAACTTTGCTGAATTCATTTATTAGTTATAACACTTTTTTAATGGAATTTTCAATTTTCTGCATATAAGATACTGTTATCTTCAAAAAAAGATAATTTTACTGTTTCCTTTCTAGTTAGAATGCCTTTTATTTCTTGCTTAATCGCTTTAGCTAGGACTTCTAGTACTGTATTGATTATATAAGTGGAGAAAATGACTGTTGTCTTGTTCTTAAGACCAGGCTTTCTGTCTTTGACCATTGAGTCTGATGTTAGCTGTGGATTTTTCACATATAACTTTTTTATGTTGAGAAACTTTTCTTATATTTCTGGTTTGTTGAGCGTTTTAGCAGGTATATTTTAAGAAAAAAAGTTCAGTTAGTGTTGCTGAGAGAGTTTCTAGCCTGGGAAAGAGAAAATTTTGGTGTCATTGGCAGAATAATATATTATTGACAATATATTGATGTTTTAGGCAAAATTTTGTACATTTACAGTACTGTTTTGGCTGAAGAAAAATAGTACTATTCATTCAATGGAGAAGACCAACATTAATCAAATAATCATGCAAATATATAGTACAATTTTGTTCACAGCTGTATTCCTAGTATCTAATATGCAAATATATAGTACAATTTTGTTCACAGTTGTATTCCCAGTATCTAGCATAGCAGGCTCATAGGTGCTCGCTAAAGTTATTAATTGAATTAAGAGACAAAGCTAAAAAGTTTATAGTATATAATTTTTTAATGGAAAAGTGTTTATTTTAATTTTATTTTGAACCATCTTCCCAGTTAACCCAGTCTTGGCACATTGGTAATAAAATCAAACTTTCCCATTCTAAAAAGAAACAGGCAAGTGACTTTTAAAAAATGATGTATCTTTTTAAAAATGAGGTAACATTTTTCTTTTTAAGTTGATGCTACTAGAAGTTAGCAGAATCCAAAATTTCAACGACAGGCATAATTTACAAGAAACTTTTTGAGTGCCTGCTGACTTACGATTTATAAGGAAAATCAAACATTCAGTACCTAGTTTATTTGCAAAACAAGTTCAAAAAATATTTAATGCAAACTGCAGTGATTTTTAAGGTTTTCTATTAAAATTTTGACAATCCATAAATTTGGTATTACAAATTGAGTACAACATCCTTACTATCATAAGTAATATCATCTTCTAAGTTTTATAATTGACATTAAATCCACATAGTGAACAATATATTAAGGTTGGAATAACTAGTGATCATCTTAATCCAGTATACAGACCATTCTTTAAATCACGGGATTAAAAACGTCCCCATTCTTGAGCACCGTTTGAGTTTTTAGATATAGTTGTGATGTAATAGAACACTGGAATCACACCTTTGTTCAGATTCTGATTACTGTTTATTGTTATATGATCTTAAGTCATTTAATCTGAGGCTTAATTTTCTTAATCTGTGAAAACAAAACATATATATGTATATGTATGTGTATCTGTATGTATAGCAGTGTCTTACAGAGCAGCTTTGCCACTTTGCATTTTTTATTTCATCCTTTCCCTCCCTGTTACTGGACTGTTCATTGGACAGCCCACCAACTAAGTCTCTGCTGTTTGTTCTCCCATTCTCCCTCTTTTTCTTCAGCTGTTCTCTATATTGCTACCACATTTATGTGTCTAAAAACCCCTAATGGAGCATGTTACTTCCCCACTTAAAAAAAAAACAGTGTTAACTTTCCATCATCTATAGAATAAAGTCCCACTTCACAAGGGATTGTAGACTGTGTCCAACCTTAGATTTCCCATCACTCCGGCCATCGCAAGCTATTTCTTGTTTCCCATTTTTCTGTTTTTTATGTGTTTATCTTAGTGTTTGGAGTTCTTATTCTTTGTCATCCAGGAGACTGAGAGATGATTCATCACCCACTTCAGGGCTAGATTTTGATTATTTCAAGGCATTTCCCTGTAAATTGTGTTTTGTCCCAGTCAGATTAAAGGGAAGGAGTCATTCTATTTCTGGAGGAGAGGACCTTTCTGCCTGAACAAGAGAACACGTGGCCCAAATTTCCACCAGCATGATGAAGCATGCTCTGAGGATGGTAGAGCAAGAGGTAGAATGAACTTGGATCTGCGACAACATCATTGTAGACACACATTATCCTGGGCCTGGGGCTTTCCCTACTTGGATTTTTCCTCATGACAGATAAATTCCTTATTGTTTATGCCACTCCTAATTGATACATTTGTCTTTATTCTTCTAGACCCAGTTTGGACCTTAACTTTACCGGTAGTAGGTTGGACCTGTCTTCCAACCCATATTGCACTGTACTATATAATCATGTGCTTATATGTCTGACTTCACAAAACTCTCTTTGTTGAGCCAAAGCCTGCAATATGTAGGACAGTGCCTGGTACATTATAGAGACTTGGTAAATGAGTCATTAGGATGAAATAACAACATGAAAAAGTGCTTTGTAAACAATTTTTAAATAAACATAAGATATGTTGTCTTTAAAGTGAAATGGAAAAATTAATTAGACCAGTCATACAAAGTGATCTTTACTTCTTGCCCTTCATTATTTTCTAAAAATGTTCACCTAGGTAAGAAGTTTGACAGTCCCTTAAATTTTATGAAAAAAATCTTACTTACTGAAGAGGAACCCTGGAAGGAGCAATAAATGAATTGTGTTGTTATTGTGCAATTTCTTTTCTCTCTCTCCCTCCCTCCCTTAGGGAGAGATTTGAATGGCAGAATTAACTTCAAGTATAACATGTCTTTTTTTTCTTATATTTTGAAATTATATATAGGCCTATTTTATCTGGGATTTGCTCGTGACTTGTTCTTTAGAGGAAACTTCCATAATTTCCTTCATAAAGACCTGCTTTTTGTCTTCAGACTTGCCCAAAATATTTTTTTCTTACTTGAGACTAGAGATGAGAATTTTCTGGTAAGCAAAAAAGCTTTGTGGTGGAACTAGATGATTTTGTAGTAAATGTTATTAATGACTTATGATGGAGAAATCTCATTATAGCTTTAATTACTATGTCATATTTCTGTTACATGCTTCAACAGTAAAGTCTGGAGAAGAATTAAGACTCCCAACCTGGGATACTTCAATTTTGGTTGGCTTCAGTCAAATAAATTAAACTTTAGCATAGTCACTTGTAGTTATTTTTAAAACAAGGAAAAGATTAGATTATGCATTTAGGAATTATATCATAAATTAGGATGATTGTGAAAAGACAAATTTGTCATATTAGACTATGAAGAACATCCTAGTTTTGATGTCTAGTTTGTTATCTTTGTACTTAAGTAATTTTTAGTTACCTTTGTAACCTACCTGTACCTTAGTTTATACATCTGTAAAACGGAATAGTATCCTCCTCCTCAGGGTTTTGTTGGACTAATCAAGGTAATTTATGTTTAAACACAGTATGGTGTTCAGAACATACATGCTTAGACATTCCTTTTTTCTTCATCAACTTTTCAAAATTAAATAAATGCTTTTAATGCTGTTTGGATTTCAACTTTTGAATATTAAAGCCAATATCTCTCTTCTATATGTATGCGTTCTTTATGTCCTGTGGGCTTATTAATTCTTACGGAGAGTAAAAAAAAAAAAGGCAACATGTGTTTTGTTTTTAAACAACAAAAATCAACTTGTCGTGGATCACATGGCTTTTCATAATCCTGCCTCTGCTCCTTCTCTGGGCTCATATGTCACTACTGCCACAACCCCTTCCCGGTACACTCTTTCCATAGAATGACCTTTATCTCCTCGGTGAACCAGGTTTTGTTCTTTCCTTGGACCTTCACGTAGTTCCCTCAGCTCGGCTGTTGGAGCATTATTCTGGCACTCCAACCTCTCCACCCATCACCTTCATCAGGAAAGGGGAAAAGTTAACACTTTTTATCGTCAGTCTTGCATCTTATCTCAGATGTCCATTTCTCAACAACCCCATAAGGTAGACACTTTTATTCTCTTCAGACACAGAGCAGATGAAACAAATTGCCCAAGATCACACAGCTTATAAATGGCAGAGCTAAGATCCAGACCCGGGCAGTTTGGTTCCAGAATTCTTCATCTCCACTAATCTGTGCTTCCTCTCTTTTATAATTGCCTATTTACCAGCTTGCCCTAAGTACTTTAAAAGCAAAAATCATGTCCTGTTTATTATTATAGCCCCATGTGCTAATTATAATTAGCACATAGTAGATGCTCAGAAAATGTTTAAATGAATGAAAATCTCCTGTGTTTTGATTAAATTCCTCATAGTACTTTTCACATAATGCATTTGACAATAAATAGTCCTTTCGTGCTTATAATACAAAGAGAAATTTATACGGTCAAGCTAATTGTGGTTTTGAAATATAATGCACTACTTACCAAAGATAGTTGTAGCACCATGTTTATGACCACTATCAACAACTTTTAGCATTCCATAACAATATCACTGTGCAACTTAAAAAACCTTTTTACATGATATCCCTGTGAACTGTTAAAATCCAGATCATCGTAGCCAGTTTCTAGATGGTACATAGGAAATTTTTTAAAATAAAATTACACTAGTGTGTGGACTGTTTGAAAGTGGGGCAAAGGAGTAATGGCCACTGTAACAAGAAGTTACGTTCAGACAGAAAGAGGAAGCAGGGAACTCCATAGAATATAACATTATTACAGGGTAGTTAACTTACGGAAAGATTGAGACCTGAGGGAACAGATGGGCCAGCAGTTTTATGCAAATTATTCTCTGGTAAAGACTTCTGTTACTATACTGTTTTTACAATATAACTCAGATACTATTGATTGACAAAGGGACAAAGAATGCAGGAGCCATACTTCTGGGTAGTCAGTAGTATCATCAGTTTGATATATTCATCTTGGTCATCATCTTGGCCATTAGAACAAAGGTATTTATGATTACATTTCAGAGAATAGATAACCATTAACCAGAAGACTTTGAAATGCTTACTAAGGTTGGGCAACGGTAATGACATGAAAGGACACAAAGATGGAGATGGTTTTTGTTTGCATCTATCTACATCTGTGCAAGGGCCTCTTATCATTTATATCTATTAACCTTTTAATATATGTGATTTTTTTATATATGAATTTTTTTAAAAAAGGCGTATCCCAAAAGATAAATGGTTTATCTCTATCAGATAGTCACTGAGTAGATAATGATTTAAGGTTTGCACATTGTGTTCATGTTTATGGGAGAAGTTGAAATGTCATTATATTTCAGTAGGCTTTTCAAATAAATTACAAATAAAGCTACTTCCAGCATCATGCTCTAATCAGAGTCACTAAATAGAGAATCAGGAAAATCTTCCTTCTCCATGAATGTTCTCACTTTACTGAAGACGTTGCTTCTTGAGGTTGACCTTTCTCTCTCCTGCGTCCCTTATACTCTAGTACAGGGTTTCTTGACTTTGGCACTATTGTATTGACAATTGGAGCCAGATAATTCTTTGTTGTGGGAGGATGTCCTGTGCTTCGCAAAATGTTTAGTAGCATCCCCAGTCTCTCTCTACCCATTAGATACCAGCAGTACCTTTCCCCACTCCTAGTTGTCGCAACCAGAATTGTCAGAAGTTGTCAGATGTCCTAGA
The DNA here is from genome assembly GCA_004027375.1 of Macroglossus sobrinus. Classification (NCBI taxonomy): domain Eukaryota; kingdom Metazoa; phylum Chordata; class Mammalia; order Chiroptera; family Pteropodidae; genus Macroglossus; species Macroglossus sobrinus. The sequence goes on from PVKZ01002959.1 coordinate 25,017, forward strand.
GGGGCAGAATCACTCCAGTCAAAAACTGCTGCTTTACTGCATCATTCCTTCCTGTCCACTTACTTACTGTACAATCTCCCTCTTCTTCATCCCACATCTTTCCCAGACTTCCACATCCCTCCCTACTACTGCCTTGCTTCTTTACACCTTTTTTGTAACCTTTCTTTTTAAAAAGAGTTATAAAACACAAGCTTTCTCCAAGTTTTCACTAAGAGTTCATTTTTCTCTGACTTCATTGAGACCATAGTCTTCTGGATTTTCTCTACCTCTGGCTGCTCCATTTTGATCTCCTTTATCAGCTCAACTTGTTAACAGTGGCATAATCAGTTTACTTCTTTCTTTCTCTTTTTAAATCAATTCCTGCATTTTTTGCCTCATTTCCTTATATGTTGTCTCTTATATACTTATTAATACCTACATTCCTTCATGTTTAAATTCTAACATCCTTCAAGGACCTGAGCAGATGTCACCTTTTCATGAAAGCCTTTCCTAATCACCCTTTTCCAACTTCCATGCCATGTTCATATTATTTCTCTGTATCCACTTGCAACTTTGGGTTATTTATTTATTGAAATATGTCCTGCTCTAGACAGTAAACTCACATAGTTGGTGTTCAGACAGTTGTTGAAAAAAACAATGAGGTAGCAGTAGAGTAGAAAGGATTTCGTAAAAACAATGACAGCCTGAGAGGTTGCTAAAGTTAGGAGTAAAAGAGGGAAAATGAATACTTAAAACTAATCATAGAATTCTTTGCATTCTCTTCTTTGTGGCTTCTCTCATGTGGGCCTTTCCTGATTTTATTCTCCATTTCTATTTATTCAGAGCACATTACGAGCCAGGCACTCTTCAAGATACTTAGACTACATAGTTACTGAGAAAAGGACATAGTACTAGTACTCTAGGAACTTAATCTCTTTGGGGACATAGACATCTTAACAATTAATTGTCCTTATAGAAAGATAAGTACTGAAATTGAAGTGTATCCAAAACTTTCTGGTAGCATAGAGGAATGGGATGACTTCTCAATTTAAAGTAGACCTCATTCAGATGCCACTTCTTACATGCAGCCTTTTCTGGTTACTCCTTAGGCTGATTTGTATTTTCCATGCTTTCCTTTACTCAGTTCTCTTTCAGATTCTAAAACATCAGCATTTCCTGTGGCTCAGTACTTAGCCTTCCGTTCATTCTTCTATATCCTTTTCCTTGGAAAATGGATTTAGTTTCAAAGCTTCAGCCGACAACTTTCAGATCTGCACTAGCTACAGAACATTTCTTACTGTGAAATCATGCAAAGAAGCACACAAACAAATTTTACTTATTTTTTTAAACAAATTATTTTAAAGCTGACACCACCCTGGTCATGAAGTAGAACAGTGTAAGCATTCTAAAAGCCCTCCTCATGCCTCTTCCCAACCACAGCCACCTTCCTCACCTCTTAAAGGTAGCCACGATTCTCATTTTTATGTTAATTTCTTCAAAGATTTTTTTAAAAAATAGCTTTATACCTGAATACTAACTAGATACTTATTCCAAAACAATACAGTTCCATTTTGGGCGGCTGGAGGACAGAGGGAGAGAGAGACATTTCACAGTATCCCATTTTGTAGCTGTGTCGGGACCCCTGAGACCATCCCCAGATTCACTAGGTGGACTCACAGGACTCACAGTATAGTTGTACTCGTGTCTGTCATTTATTCAGCCCAGGACACACAGGAAAATTAGCAAAGGAAAAAAGACTCGTGAGGCGAAGTCCAAGGAAACCAGGCCCAATCTTCCAAGAGTATTCTCCCAGTAGAGTCACACAGGACACACTTAATTCCTCCAGCATCGACTTGTGACATATATGAAACGGTGTCTTCTAGGGAAGCTCATTAGAGACCCAACACCCAGGATTTTTGTTAAGGGTTAGTTACGTAGGCATCTACTACCTAACATGCACCAAAATTCCAGGCTCCCAGAAGGAAAGCGGATATTCAGCGTAAACCATGTTGTTGGCACAGTTTAGGCATGGCGAACCATCCTTATCTGTCAAGGAATGGCAGGAACACCCAAAATCCAAGTTCCCAGAGGCCAGCTAGGGCCAACCTTGAAAACAGGTTTTTCTGAAGATAGCAATCTCAGACCTGCCATATTAACTTCACTCTGCTGGATACCTTTTGATTTTTTTTTTTTAATTCAGAATTTAAATGAATTTTAAAAATTAGTTTTCACACTGTTATTTTCTTTCAAAATGTATCAGCACTAGCCCAGTGCAGACCTTCTTCACTTCATACCTTGAGGACTATCCTGTAATTGAAAGTGTGTTCATGGGACACTGTGATGGCCTATTACTAATTTCCTTAGAAGAGTTTCTATGACTAAATTTGGAAAAGTTCAATTAAGCAAAACTGAACAGGTTTCTTAGCTTCAGGACTCTGAGCCTTTTGCAGTGATGCGTGTGACCAGTTACTACTTACCTGTCTGTCCTGCCTCATCTCACATTATCCACCCTCCTCCCCCTTCCTCTGTATCAGCCATCTTGGCCTTCTTGCTTCCCCTGGATACTCTGCCTTCACTCCCCAGCATCACATCACTACTACCTTTACCAGTAAATGTCAAGCATTATTTATGTCTATGCGTTATGGATATGTATGTATTTAATATCAGTAAGTCAAATTACTCATTTTATATGGCAGCCCATGCTTTTCATGGCATTTACCCCAGCATATAATTTTATTTCTGTAATTATTTGTTTAAATGTCCATTTTTGTCAGTTGATTATAAACAGCATATAACCCCTAGCATTTAGCACAGGGCACATTTATGAATAATTCTACAAAACTGGGCGATAGAAAGTGGTGTTTCCCAAACTAACCAGGATTTTTTTTTAAAGGCTCATTTCATTTTACTTTGTAAGACTAGTGTTCCGTAGAATACACTTTGAGAAATATTGGTATTGATTTGTTGCTAGGAGTTTGTACTTATTCTGTATTATTGATTGAACCTCTATTAGAAAGATTAATTTGATGTTTATGTGGTAGATAAATTAGACTGAAAGCGAAGACCAACTTTGATTTTGTGACAATGCAAGGAAGGGGTAATAAGTAATGACTTGGTCTAAGTTGTTTGCTGTGAGATTGGTGAGCCGGTTTGACATAGAGGGAGGAGTGAGGGAGAGCTGGCTGCAGTTTTGGCCCTGGATGCCCAGAGTATTTCCCGTTAAAGGCATTTGACTGGAGAGAACTAATTGAGTTCTTGTCTCTGGAAGAATCCTCCAATTATTTGGAAAATGTATCCATCTTGTTTCCAAGCAACACCAGATAATTGAGTTATCTTCATATTTAAAATTTTATAAAATTTTTAAATTATCATACTGAATTCATAACTGTGCTGTAAACACTTTATCTAATGTCAGCTTTCTGCTCTGGTTGAAAAATGTGTTTACCTACATAACCTAATTTGGAGATTACAACACACATTAAAATAACTTTTTCATATATTGTCCTAACTATTTACATATATATGTATAAATTTGTTTTCTAATATGAAAATATTTATAGCAAGAAGAGTGAAACCTGGAAGTCACAAAAAGAAAAGAATGAGAGAATTGACTATATAAAAAATTTATAGCAAAAGCCATCACAGTTTTAAAAGGCTAATATGAATATTCTACCTTGATATTTTAATATTAATATAAAGTGTCACAAATGAATACGAACAGCCAAATATAAAAATGGCCAAAGAATATAAAGAAACATTGAGATTAATAAACATATTGAGATTCAGTTTCACTTATTTAAAAAACGTAGATTAAAATAATGAGATCATTTTTTCTTCATCAGGTGGGCAAAGATTAATAGTGACCAGAGTTTCTGCCATTCTCAGGCAGAATTGGTAGGAGTATAAATTGCAACTCTCTGACAGCACATGTCAAAATTAGAAATATATATACTCTTTAATCCAGTATTCCTACTTCTTGATATTTATTCTAATGGCAAAGACATATGTAAAAAAGATTGCAAGACTGTTACAATATCGAAAAATTGTAAATGATCCTCAGTGTGGCCATATTTCTATATCCCTGATATATTATTAAACAAAAATAGCTTTTTATAGAACTGTTTGTAAAATATTTCTATTTAAAACTAAAGTTAATTTATGTCACAAAGGTTACAAAAATCTAATTGTTACTAGTTATCTTTGTGGGGAGGGAGGCAGATTATGGGGAATTGCCTTTCTTATACTTTCCTCTGTGTTTGTGTGTGTGCGTGCGTGTGTGTGTGATTTAAACAACAGACGTGTATTACTCTTATAAGTGAATGGAGAAAAATAAAGGCTTTTGCAATGGATCTGGAAGAGAACCTTTAGCAAGTATCTCTCTCTCTTTGATGGTAGTGCATCTGTACTGTCGCCAAATGGTGTGATTAGTTTTCTATTCACAGTAGATGTCCCGTCTGAAAATGTTCTTAAGAGCACAGTGACTTTTCATCAGAAATTTAATAATTAAACAGAAAAGTTGAGTTATTATTTAGGGATTTAAAATTCAACAAAACTAATTGTATTCTTGAGGCAAAAAAAAAGTGTGAATATGGAGAAGAAAATAATTAGATTAATAATTTGAAGTCCTGTAGCTAATCATCACATTTCAAAATAGCCCTTAAAATATTGTAATTAAATGCAAACTAATTCACATGCTTGATATATAGCAGTGAAATATTTGTAACTCGCTTGACTTTAACTTTTTATTGTTTTGAATGTTTATACTAAATGTTTGCCATTTCTATTGTTGAGTAACTCTAAATATTGACATACTAATTGAGTAGTTATTTTCATGATTCTTTCATGGTTTGGGTTTTCTTACTCTATTTAGAATGATGATCTATCTACAAGGTTCCCCTAGTGACTATTCCAAGGCCTGTTCATGACTCTTTAGAGATTAGCTTTTTGAAATCATTTAAACATCTACGAGGTAAATTTCAGACAATGCTAAATATGCATTTGTAAAGCACATATCTTATTCAAGAAATATTTCACAACTAGAAATACTAAGAGAATATTGAGAATATAGTTTCATTTTAGTACCAAAAACTCAGATAACTCCCACTCCCAAAATTAAACTATGAATCTGCATAGTAGCAACCCTTCTTAAGAGCCCGGCTCAGCTCACTTCTCTGCATTCTTTCTCTCGTTTTCTAGTTTTAATAATTCTAATGGTTAAACTTAAAAAAAAAATATTGCATAGGTTGGTGAAATGTAATGTACTTTTCTTTTAAAAATGAATTTTTGATGAGGAAAGAAGTATCTGTGGGGACTGACAGCTGTTTTGAATTATCATAGATTATACTAGAAAAATCCCACATGAGCTTAATAAGATTGTCCTAAGCAAAACTCTAACAAGTAATCTTTATTTGCAGTGATACAGTGGAATCTTATAGAAAAAGGCCAATTTTTAAAAGATTATCTTCATTTACTATGAGTAAAAATATTATGTGACGACTTTTTTGGTGGTGGGTGGGTAAGGTAAACTTTTTATATGTTATTTTTGAACTACTAACTACAGGTTTATACTTTGTTATTTATAATTTGAAATTCCAAAATTTCTCAAAACCATATTTTAGAGAGACTCTTTGGTGGCAAACACTAATATGATTTGGATTCATTTGGCAACAAAACCTGACCTAAACTAATGTAGCTTGGTCTACATTTTTAATATATTTTACTGCAAAATATTAATTTGTTTGTTTATGGAGTGTTGTGCCAAATCTCACTTGGGAGGTGTATACACAATGTACAGTAAATGTTCTATATACTGTATTACTTTCTTAAAAAGAAAGAAAGAAAGAAAAAAGTATAATTTTGAGAATATATCTAGTTCCATGTTTCTACCTGATAAAGTGATTGTGGACCTGTATTCTGAATAATACTTTTAAACAGGTGATGGACATTAAATATATTTTAATTGGTAGAACTAAGATTGAGAGACAGTATAGTATGTAACACTTAATTGTTTAATTCTGTAGATAAAGTTTAATTATCAAAAATGTGGAGAGAATATACAAAAAGTAGAATAAATTTACTGATTATAGGTGTAACTATAAATAAATATTACTTACAATTAGATAGTGGAAGAGAGACAGGAGGAAGAAATTACTAGCTGTTTTCATTATTGCTCATAGTAGGGAACAAGTGAGTCGTCCAAAAAAAGGGAATTTGGGGTATTATATGAAAGTATTAGTAAAGTTTCCTATGGGGCAGGGAGGGACTAGGTTAGTGTACAGAGGGAGAGCAGCTAGTTTTCTTTGAATATGTTATTTTGTGGTTTGACTCTAGACCTATCTACATATATTACAAAATTATGTAACAAAGTTAAATTTAAAATACAGTGTGGGGGTGGGGTATAGATAGATAAATAAAATGTTAAAAATAAGTAAAATAAATAAAGTGTTAAATAAATAAATACAATGCCTCAAAATCAAAAGTAAAATAAAACTTTTAGAGTATACATGCTGTTAGTGAAATAACCACACATAGTAGGTTATTTCAAGTGACATACACAGTAATTTGTAAGCTATCTTGAGTTGGGTTTATCTTAAGGGCAGAAAGAAAAAAATTGTTCTCATTTATCATGTTGTTTATGATAGTGTTGACATTTTAATTCTTGGCTGTAGTGTGTCTCTTGTGGGATAAATAAATGAACAGTTATGTAGGCAGCATTGAGAATAGGGGTTTGGTTTGTGAGAAAGGATGACAAGTCAATGAGATTAAGTAACTATAAATTTGAATGTGATTTGAAGCATCAGTATAAACTCACATGTGTATGTGTATATTCATATGCATGTATAAAATTTCCTAGCTCTGTGTACTTAAAAGGGCAGCTAGCACCAAATTGTAGTTTCTAAATACCATTTTCCACTAAAAGAATATAGGGCTTCTTTAAAGAAATGGCTGATTCCAGGCCTAAGACAAGAATAATACAAGATACATCTGGAATAAGATGTAACCCCAAAAAGCAAAGAAGTTATCAGAGAGAGTTGTGTCATAAGGTCTTAGGAGCCAATTTGAATAAGCTTGCTTCCACTGTCCAAATGAGGGACAGTTTGAGCCTCAATCAGGACAACTACAAAGGATTGAAACCCATCAAATACTTTTAAATCTATGAATACATAATTTTTTTTTGTAACTCAGTGATCATTGTTAGAGGATGATGGGAAGTTAATCGTTTTGAAAATTAGTAAATAAAGAATCATTCACTTATTCTGCCTTTTCTACACAAATTGACAACTGAGTAGTTGATGAGTTTGTCTTACAGAAGTATTCAGCTAATGGATAAAGAGGGAAAGATAGACTAGCACTATGTTGCATCCCTAATGAATTAATGACTCTAGTTGGTGATCCTTGATAATCATTAATGCCACAGGCTGAGAGGTAGACATTTTGTACCCATTGTTGGAAGTATACACCACCACCTGTGAAGCAGTCTTGGTAAAATAATGTGATAATGATATTGTTATTTTACATCTTTTCTTTTAGGGATGCATAAGGAAATATTTACAGAGAAATAATATGCTATCTGGGACTTGTTTCAAAATAATCCAGAGGTATAGAGTGGAGAGTGGATTGGGATATAGTGATACCAGACTGCCACGAGCTGGGCATTGTTGAAATCTGGTGAAGGGGGCAAGTTTGTTCTACTGTTCTCTCCACGTTTGCACATATTTTTTGTTTATTACTCAAATTCCAAGTTACCTCCTGCAAAAGAGGGACAAACGTGGAAGAAAGTAGTGAAAATGGAGACATGTAATCATAATTGTCTTTGCTGTTTGAATACTGGGGGGTTTGACATTTGTGGAATATAATCCACAATCCAGAAACTTTATTATTTCATCAACAATGCAGAGCACTAGAGATTAATTTAAAATCTGTCTCTTAATCTTAATTGGGTGATAAAGTGGAAACTTTAGCAGTTTAAGAGCTGAGTAACAGAAACAGCAATGCGGTTGACATAGAGGAGTGTAAGGAAGACATGGCTGTTCCCAGAAAGGTTGGTCTAGGACTTAATCCTTTTGAGATACCGCTCTTGTTTAGAGGAGAAAACACTAAATTAGGGACCAAAATGCCTAGAATCTAGTTGTGGCTTTGCCATTTTACATATATTTTTACTTTGGATAAGTCACTTCATTTTTCTGCCTTTATTGCCTTATTCAGAGATAAGAGAATGTGAGAATAAGACGAATGTGTGAAAAAGCACTTGTAAACTGTATATTCCTGTTAAAAGATATGTGCACTGCAGTCATAGGAATGTAAAAAAGGGAAGACATGGCATTACTTTTCTGTTGTGAGTTTTTTAAATTTACTTTTTTAAAGTTTATGGTTAAAAATACATAAGCTACATTGACTATTTTAACCAGTTTGAAGTGTGTCGTTCTATGACTTTAAGTCGTTTATACTGTTGTGCACATGTCAACACTATCTCCAGAACTGTTTTAATCTTCCCGAATTGAAACTCTACCTGTTAAATGCTAACTCCCCAGCCCCTGTTCGTTCATCCTGTTTCTTCTACTTTAAATGACCTTACATTTTTTACTTGATGCACTCCTGTTCTTGAAGGTCTGGCTATAAACTAGGAAGCTAAAACGGTAGTTTTTTTTCTTAATTTCATAAAAGATCCTATCCTATTCAAGATGTAATCAGTGCTATATTCCCAGGGCCTGTCTGAGTGCCTAGTACATGGCAAGTGCTCAGAATTGGATGGTTTGGTGAGTGGATGGGTGGATGGATGGATGTTCAGGCATAAAAATTGTGTCATCCTGCCATCAAGCGCATGTGCTCTATCTGTAAATATTCAGAAAGGCTCTTTTGCTTTGATTTCATAAGCTATCCTTTTAGTTGTCACTTTTTGCTTAACATGAAAGATCCTTTTAATCGTCAAAAGTCACACTGTCAGGTGCATACTCACTTCTCATTTCTGGAAGGGAACTATATTTGTCTGCTCTGGAAATTTTTCCTTCAAACATTTAGGAGGAAGAAATGGCAAAGATAAATTGTTCATAAGAGCCTGAATCCCAAGCCTGGTTTTGAAGCTTACCAGCTCTGTGACCTTGGTCAAGTGACTAATTCTTCCATGCTTAATTTTTCTATCTTCCCAGTCCCTTCTTGTATAATATGGGAAAAAAATAATAGACTGATTTACAGCTTCCATTATCGAGAAAATTAGAGGAGTGAATTCATGTTAATTGCTTAATCACAATATACATGTATCTTCAGATTTTTATTTCTGTAAAAAGCTAACATTTAAATTCTAGCTATAAGTTTTACAGATCGACGTCAAGCATTTACAAATAAACCAAAACAATTTTAATTACTCTGGAATCTGGATGATGGAGGCTTGGGGGGCTCATTATACTATTCTCTCTTGCATATTTTTGAAATTTTTTTGTGAGACAATTTAAAATCAGAAATATGGCAAAAGGGCTCCTGTAGATCATGCTGAATCTTTCGTTTCAGAGGTTCACAATGCACCTTAGCACTTGAAAGACACTGAAAAGTCCTGAAATAAAGAAAGCTATCAGGCTTTGTTTATTCCTGCATCTTTCAAATTTTGACAAGACTCTTTGGAAATGCTGGTCTGAGGCTGGGTTTGAGGAGAGATGTTGATTTTTATTTTTTAAAAAAATTCTCATAGGATTGTTAATTTTTTGTTGCTTTCAGCATGACTTTTTTCCCTCTCAGGTCTGCTTATAATCACTGAAGCTTATTTTAAGCCAGTTAGATCATCTGATTCAGATTGATCATGTCAACTATTAACAGAGGGAGCTTCCCCAGAAAGGTGAATCTAGGAAAAGGATTTGTCGGCTTCTGGGGCCATTGCATCTTATGAGTCTCTCCTAGTCCCATAGGCCTCTCTTTCTCTTTCCTGTCTTATTATCTAAAGATTGGCTTTCTTCCTTTTTTATGTAGGAGACAGATAAAGCTTGCTTGGAATGAAAACATCCCTGGAGGGATTAGATTATAATTAACTCTCGTTTCTGTCATGTAAAGGTTACAAATTAGATTAAGAAATAAATAACATGATACTGTGATCCATTTGGCATAGGGTTTTGATTACCTAAGAAATAAATTGAACTGGTTTCCTGAGAATTTTGAGAAATAATGGCTGTAGTACTAGAACTACATAGTCAGGGTTACCCCCAGGATTTGGAACAAAGACATATGGTGAACCTTAAGGGTTATATCTGATCCAGGAAAATCCCTCCCACCGAGTCTTTCTAAATCCTAAGTTTATTTTAGTTTTGGAGCTCTAGTAGGAGATGTGAATGTCACCCAGATCAGTTCATCTTGAGTGGAAGTCCCATCGACTGACTAGGAGCTACTAGGAGGAGACTCTGTTCCTAAGTCCCAAAGACACTTATTTCAAGCCATCTCTCTATATGAGACCTCAGCTGTCCCTGTGGCGCCCATTATAGTGGCAAATAGCCAAGCATCCTTACTTCAGCCTGTGACTTCTCTAGTGCTTGCTAACTGTTCTTGTGTGTCCTATGGGCTGATGATGTCGTGTAACCTTCATATGGTTGCTTTAGGTTATCTAATTGTGCTCATCATGAAATTGCAATTTTTTAAAAAGCATTTTTGACATGGTATAAATCTCAAACAGACCAGCGTTGTAGTGTTTTATGCCCCTACAAGCCTTAAAAAATTCTCAGATGAAAATAATTCTCGTGTGTGTGTGTGTGTATGTGTGTATTTAACTGTTTGTTAAAACACTTCATTCCTCATTATGAAGCTAGATTAACTGTCTCCTGGTTGATTTCCTAACAGTTCCAATAATAGATTTTAAATTGTGTTGTCTCTTAAACCATTATCACTTTTAGTCAGATAAATTTTATATATCCAGATGCTGTAAAGATTTAGACCTATTCCTATTAACCCCCATCCTCTCTTAGGGTTTCTCTCTGTGTATATGTATATCTCTTGGTGGCAGTTCTAAGAGTTAAGGTTCCGCGGTGTGGAATTATTCTGCAATTGTTAAAATTGTCTCTTACTAGTACTGCCCTGTCCATGTTAAGTCAAAATATCAGGTAATAGACAGCAGTATTTTTATTTCAGGGCTTTAGGGGCCTGAAATAAAAGTTTTTGTTTTACCTTGTGTCTCACTGTATTTATAATAACTTCTCTTAAAATTGCTATGGAACAAGTAACCTAAAGATATTTAGTTATAACTGTTCATTTGTCCTTCTCCCTCAGTAAAATGCCCAATTTCACAGATTAAAGATCAATTTAAGTAGTTATATCTAGGGCAGAAAAACAACAAACTTAATTACTTGTCTGCTCTTCGTATGTGTGGTTGGTTGCCTCTAGGGATTAAAAAAAAAATCGAAAAATTTATTTTTAGTCTAAATACTTTGTGATTTGAAATACTTTTTCTATAACTATATAAAGTTAGTCTGATATGTTACTTTTTACTGTCATGTAAAATATACAATTACTATATTTTAGGGCTCAGAATTGCGCTAGCACAGATTTATAATTCAAGGTTAACTTTACATTTTCTGATACTTTTACATGTGAGTTTGACAGAATGTCATTATTTGCAAATAAAGGCGGTTTTCAGTAGCTTGTTGTTTTTTTTTAACTTGCAATTTGAGATACATTAGAAAAAATAAAATTATTTTTGTTTCATATCAAGAAATGGATGAAAAGAGGCTGCTGGATCCAGGGTTGAAAGTTCGTAAAGGCCTCTGGGATTATACTCTGAAGAACCAGCAGATGGAATGCCTGAGTGACTGAAGAAGATGGGTGCTAATGCATCTAATTATCCTCATTCCTGTTCCCCGAGGGTAGGGGGAAATGCCCAAGCCCAACAGACCTTTATAGGTAACTGTTCTAACTTCATTTTCTTTCGTGAATATAAATAGAATTGGGTTTTCAGTGGACTTTTTGGACGAAAAGAGAATTGAGCTGTGAATAAGTTATAGATAATTATTCTGTAGCATCCAAATTTTTTTCCCAACAAATATAAACCTGGATTATTTGATTTTTATCTTAACTAAATCACTATAGCACAGTCAATCTTTTCTTTGGTTGTTTTAACCATTTGCCAATTACCGTAAGAAAAGGAGCAATCTCCATTAGTGTGGAAATAGTGAAATATATGTTTCTTGTGTCTTGGTCTTTTTTTTTCCCCCATAGAAATGCAGCCTTGGTGTAATTAAGGGGAAAAAACTCATAATCATATAAAAATAGTATTCTTAATTTAGAAATCTTCCTCTCATTTCCTAAAAATCCATGATTAAGATCTATGATAACTAATCCTTACTAGCCAGAGAACCAAAAGCAATTTTTAAAATTAAGAATAACCCACTGTTAGTCCTATTCCTTATTTAATATAATATATTTAATATAAGAATGAATTATTTGAACTTTTTATCTTCCTTTATAAAAACAAAGGTTAATTTTATTGAATGGTTCGGGAATGTCTTCTGTAAAAATTTTTTAACATGAAATATGTGTTAAATGTCGAAGAGGAATGTTAAAAATGCATTTTCATTTGTTTAATTTCCTTCTTAGGGACATCATCGTATACTCAGCAAGGCTATGGTTGTGAATCAAAATTATATAGCCTTGACCATGGCCATGAGAAACCACAAGACAAAAAAAAGAGAACCTCTGGCCTTGCCACCCTCAAAAAGAAGTTTATTAAGCGTCGAAAATCTAATAGGTCTGCTGATCACGCCAAGCAGATGCGAGAACTCCTCTCTGGGTGGGACGTTAGAGATGTGAATGCATTGGTTGAGGAATACGAGGGAACTTCAGCCTTAAAGGAGCTTTCTCTACAAGCCAGTTTGGCTAGACCAGAAGCCCGGACATTGCAGAAAGATATGGCCGATCTCTATGAGTACAAGTATTGTACCGACGTAGACTTAATATTTCAAGAAACTTGTTTTCCTGTTCATCGTGCCATTTTGGCAGCAAGGTGTCCATTTTTTAAAACACTGCTTTCTTCCTCACCCGAGTATGGGGCAGAGATCATAATGGACATCAACACAGCCGGTATAGATATGCCCATGTTTTCTGCTTTGCTACACTACCTTTATACGGGAGAGTTTGGAATGGAGGACTCAAGGTTTCAAAATGTCGATATCCTCGTTCAGCTAAGTGAAGAGTTTGGCACACCGAATTCCCTTGATGTAGATATGCGTGGACTTTTTGATTACATGTGTTATTACGATGTCGTCCTCAGCTTTTCTTCAGACTCTGAACTTGTCGAAGCTTTTGGTGCAAATCAGAACTGTTTAGATGAAGAGCTCAAAGCTCACAAGGCTGTTATTTCAGCACGGTCCCCATTTTTTCGAAATCTATTACAAAGGAGGATACGGACTGGTGAAGAAATCACAGACCGGACTTTGAGAACTCCCACAAGAATTATATTAGATGAGTCCATTATACCAAAAAAATATGCAAAAGTTATATTGAACTGTATGTATACTGACGTGGTGGACCTCTCCGTTTTGCACTGCAGCCCCTCTGTGGGGAGTCTCAGTGAAGTTCAGGCTCTCGTCGCAGGGAGACCAAACATGACCAGGGCGGAAGAAGCCATGGAACTTTACCACATAGCACTGTTTCTGGAATTTAACATGCTTGCACAAGGTATGCCATTCCGATTTTTAATTTTGATTTCTAAAACTGCATTTTTTTTTTTTTTGTCCAGATTGGAAACACAACCAGTATGTTCCATAATTTCAGTGTTTGGGAATTAAAAGGGTCGGTTTATTTGGAATGTATAGTTAATGACCTCTAAGTCAGAGAGGGTTAGTATTAAAGTAGCTCTTTATTTAGTATTGAAACCAGGGATTCAAAACTAGTGACTAAGAGCAGTAGATGAGACTCAGGGCTCTTTTCTTCCCTAATGTAAGGTGATAGGTATGGCAATATATAATTACCTGGCTACCGCCCCACCTACACCCTGTCTGCACCCAAACTTTGAACTAGCCCCGTTTGCCAGATTTCAGGTTATTCTTGATCTAGGACTTATTGGATAACTTAGTGCCTTATTGCAGCTGAAGTGTTTAGGGTAAGAATGAAAGCTTATGACAACAGTGAAGATACAGTTGGATACAAATTTATTTGAATCAAAGAATTGAGCAGAGTTTCTGATTTAAATTTTAAAATATTCTATATCTTTTCAAGCTCAACATGTACATTAAGCAACAGCCTATAGTGTTAAGGCGTGTGAGGCATACTTAATGCTACACTCATGTGCCTTCTTCATTTAATTTAAACTCAAATTTTTAAGTTATGACAGCACATTTTTTGTTACAGGCAAATGAATACACGGAAGTTACATTAAGAGACTAACTATGTCTGTTGGTAAACAAAATCCTAACATTTCAGAGCTGAAAAGAGATCTTCCATAGGAAAGCAAAGGGAAATTGCTTTCTTGACAAATGCATTCTTAGCTTTCTATGGTCATATATTAAAAGAAAACAAGCTATATGACATGAAATTACTTGAGAAATTTAGCTAATGAGTATTTGCTAAAAGAATATTAGAAGTTGCCGATTAGAAGAGAATGTTAATGGTTTGGGTTAAAGACATGAATTTAATTTTAAAAAAGCCAAGCACATTTTTCTAACTTGAAAATAATGCATTTTGTATGGCTAAATCAACAAGTTAATAGGACACTGAGCGATAGAAAATGAAAGCCCCAGTTAAATAACATGTCAGTAATAAAACGAGAGGAATTATATAGAAAAAGGCATTGTTAAACGTGAGAGAAAAAGTTGAGATTTCTGTTGCATAAAGAATATTTTAAAATCTTATTTTACCATTATCTTTTTAGTAATTGTACTAATTTTGTTTTATTGCCACAATTAAAATGTCATTAAAATATTTTCGTATTAGTTTAAAATACCAATCATCATATTAATAATAGTAGATTATTTAAGTGTCAGACTATAGGAAAATATGTCATCAAAAATAACCTGGTAGCTTGACTTTTTATTCTGTAAAATCAAATTTGTCAGAAAATGCCTCTACAGAAAAAGGTAGCAACCGAAAGAGATTCCCAAAAGAGTAATCTCTATTTTCTTAAATTGATTTTATTTTTGACATGTTTAAAAAATAAGAAACTAAAGTGTAGTATAAATACTTGGCTGTTTTAAAAAAATGGGAAAACATCCTTAATAGAGTTTTGTTGTTTGTTGTTTTTAAGTTTTGAATGTAAAGTAAAATGGTGAGCCAGCTCTTGGATCTTAGGTAATACTTGATCTAGAGTTCTTTTATTTTAAATGGGTTAAAACTTTAAAAATCATTTAGCTAGAAATTGTATTTTTTTTTTTTTAGTATTTTAAAGTATAAAACAACACTTCTTGTATGACCTTAATTTGGTTATTTAAAAAAAAAATTCCCTTAGATTTGGGTGTACATGGCTATTTCCTCTAATTAGTCAAAATATAGGGTTTGGGTTATTTGGTGCTTTTTGTGCTATATGTAGGCTTTATCTTTCTCCCAAGCCTATGATGCTGTTCATGTTAAGGTTTATAACAGACCATTCCTTCAACATAATTTTTACCTTATTTCCATGGAAAAGAGAATATTTATTTGGTCACCTGGAGAGGGATTCTATACAATAAAGTTTAAGAGCTCAGGTGCTAGAACCGGACGAACTGGATTTGAATCCTTCACTGCCATGTTTTAACTTGTGTAATACTCTGAGGTGTCTATTGTGTGTGATGCATTAATGTCTCTTCCGTGCATCCAGCATGATACTGCTTATGTACCCTTTTGGAGAGAAGAAAGTAGTCACAAAATCATTTCTGTGTTTTATGGTTCAGACATCAACTCCCAGTTAAGAACAGCTGTGAGAAAGTAGTAATTAGTATAAAATTAGTGACGAGGAGTAGAAAAACCTGTTGGGCAACTCAGGGGTAGGGCCATGTTCTGTTCTTGCATCTCCAGTACCCAGAAGATAGTAGGCACTCAGTAAATGTGTTTTAATTAATGACTGTTATCATTTATTCCAAATCAGATTTAACTTTAAAAATTAAAGCCCAGTTTTAAAAGGAGACAAATGCTATCAGGGAAGACTGGGACCGTGAAACTAGATATGCTCTTCAAGGTAGAGAGGTGATTTAATAGTTTCAAGAGCATCATAAAAAGAAGCGATATAGGCAGACAGCAGGAGTGATTTGGCAAGTGGTTAAAAGGGAGGATTCCTGGCCTAACACTGAGAATGCGTTTTATTCAGAGAAGTAGGCAGTCACTATTTAGTGAGGTGAATCAACAGATAATGGGCTTCAGCTTACTGGCCTGGCCTTTTAGGACTAGATGTAACTTAACTTGATTTTCTATATAGAAAATTGAACATAAGTTGTTATCTGTTTCCTCCAAAACTGTAATATTATAGTAAAGGAATAAAAGAAGTATAAATCCTCAAGGACAATAATAACCTGAGAAGCAAACAACAGTGAATAAAAGGATATTGAACTATTTGGGAGCTGGAAAGCAGATAAAGAACTGATTACTGGTTTGTCAGAGAGGAGAGGTCTGCTCACTCCAGAGCTGTTAAAAGAGGACTAACGAGAAGGAAGGGAGGCAGTTCCTGGGGGCACTAAGCACTCCGGAGAGCAGGGATGAGCGTGGTGTGGAACTACAACGAGAGATGTGAGTTTGAGTCTGAATACTGAATGGATGGACCCATTCCCCCACCCTGGAAGTCACCTTTATACATGATGCTAGAAAGGAATGGGATTTTGTTTGACTTCATGTAATGAGGTGGTTTTCTGGGTACCCTTGGTAAATAAGCCATTCCCCCAACACACCTGATTTGTACCACCTTTTATTAAGTTCTCATGTATATATGGGTCAGTCCTTCCTTTTTTGCTTCAGTGGTCCATTTGTCTGTTCTTATATCAATATCACTTGCAGCCAGGCGGCAAATCCTGATCCGCCCATTCAGCTCCCTTCTTCATACAGCTCTGCAACTAAACCCAAGAAACCTAAAATTGATTTTCCAAAAAAGTCGAACTAGAAAGATTCCAAATCTGGAAATAGCTACAAGGGGCTGGGGTGAGATGGGAAGGTACAAGGTTAAAATCTGGAACTATGTGAACACCTACAAACTAAATGATGAAATCACTCCTTTCCCCTGCTGCGGTGCAAGCCAGGCAGATGCAAGACAGTAAATTAGAGCTCTAGAAATGGAAAACAGCCCAGGAGTGTATATACATACATACATACATACATACATACATACATACATACATAGATACTAGAGTTTTGGAGTTCCAAAATAAAGTTATGCTCAGAAGCTACACGCACGATGAGAAGGCCAGTTTGCTTTCCAGTAGTTACGCAAAGAAAAGTACAAATAGTCCCCCCTTATTCGCAGTTGTAGTCATCTCTATTAAACCACGGTCCAAATATGTTCAGTGGAAAATTCCAGAAATAAACAATTCATAAGTTTTAAATTGTGTGCTGTTCTGTGTAGCGTGATGAAGTTTTACGCCATTCCACTTCATCCCACCCAGGACGTGAATCATTTCTTTGTCCAGCGTCTGCATGCATATGCTGCCCACCTATTAATCACTTAGTTGCCATATTGGTTATCAGATAGACTGTCTGGGTACAGTGTTTGTTTTCAAGTAACCAGTGCTTCGTCCCAATGCCTATGTCATTCACCTCACTTCATTTCATCGCGTAGGCATTGTATCTCACATAATCACAAGAAGGGCGAGTACAGTATAATAACGTATTTTGAGAGATGCATTCACATATCTTTTATTATAGTGTATTGTTATAATTGGTCTGTGTTATTGTTGTTGTTAATCACTTACTGTGCCTAATTTATAAGTTAAATTTTATCACAGGGATGTATGTACAGGGGGAATACATGGTATACATAATGTTTGCTACTGTCCGCAGTTTCAAGCACCTTCTGGGGGTCTCGGAACATATGCTCCATGGATAAAGGGACTGCTGTAGTCAGCAAGCCTGTTTGTGCAACAGAGGTTGCAAACAGCTGTTTACTGCCTTACTCTTAAATCTTAAAACCTGTCTCAGGCTCACTGGACATTTGAGGGAAACTTCCACATTGAGACAGAGATCAGAACAAAAAGAACAAAGTGCTAGAAGAAACAGAAAGTGAAGGAAGCAGGAAAAAATCTTTAATTGAATAAAAATCTCCTTATATAAAAGAAAGTTTTATTGAATCAACTGGACACAAATAGAATTCTGTAAAGTAAAAACAGGAGCTCTTGGAAAGAAGGTAGTAGAAATGGAAAATATGATAGAAGGATTGAAAGGTAAAAATTAAAGAAATCAGGAAAATAAAAGAAATGGACAACAGTAGAGACAAATAAGAAAACTGTAGTGTTCATCCAGAAGTGTAACATCTTAACAGACAGTGGTTTTAGAAACATGTACCGGAGAAAACGAGAAGATTCGCTAAGGACCACCAGAGCAAAAGAGAAGATTCTAAAATGTTGCATAGAGTAAAAAATAAGATTCCTTACAAAGAAATAGGAATCAGAACGGTATTCAAATTTCCAGTAGCAGCAACTGAATACTACAGTACAGTGGCATAGTGCCTTCAAGAAGCTGGTGGAACATAATTTTAAACACAAAATTCTATACTTACCCAAACTGTCAATGAAGTGTAAGACTAAATAAAGGCATTTTTCAGTGTTGCCTCCAAAAATTTAACCTTCCCTGCACACCCACTCAGGAAGTGACTGAGGATGTGTTCCACTAAACGAAGTTAACCACGAACAGTGAAGCGTGGAGTCCAGAAAATGGTGTCCAGTAGAGGAGGCAGGGAACTCCTGGGTGCTTGCGTGTTTGGTCTAGCGGGTATGTGTCCAGTCCAGACCGGACCAGGAGGGCGAAAGTCTCCCTCTGGAAGAAGGCAGTTAGCTGAATGTTTGAACACTTAAGTGACAAGCGACAATGAGTTTTTATGGATCTTTTGGTGCCTTTAATGAAGAAATAGCCATAGATTTATAGAAAATGAAGCAAGCGGGAAAGGAGAAAGTATCTCTAAGAAAAAAATTACATGTAGAAGAAAATTCTGGTGCACAGCTTGGCTCAGCAGTAAACAGTATTTAAATAGTCACAATATTAACACTGAACATTGATTTAATAAAAACTATAGAGAGGTAAATACCAGAAAAAAGAGGTAAAGAACTGAGAGTAATTACCTCTAGGGAGCAAGACTGGGAGTGGAAAAGAGAGAGGGCAAAGGGTTTTTTTTTCAGAGTAAGCTTTTTATTACTACTGGGTATAGGACTTTAAAACTTATGAGCATATACTGCTTTGATTACAAAATTAATTTTTATAATAAATGTATGACAGTGCTCAGAAGACCTCGATAGGCCACAATCTGAAAAACCTGGGGAATTTATCATATCTATCAGGAATGTTAACTAATGAGATCACGCTTATAATTTTAGTTTACGAAGGTCTTTCACTTTCTCTCATTTGATCATCCTGACAGCTTATGGGTATGGTGGGGCTCAGATATTAATAACAAGCCTTTTCCCAAGCTTGTAAGTGACGCAGTTGTAACTCAGACCAGCTCATCTGACTCCAAGCCCAGGAATTGGGACAGGGCGAGAGGGTAGCAGTGTGCAAAACAGTTTCCAGGGGTGAGGGTAGAAGGCCACTGTGGCCTAGTTGTAGGACCAAAACAGACTAGTGATTGAAGCATCAGCTCAGAGGAGTCTCAGCCAGGAGCCCGACTTGTGCTGAAACACTCGGGGTGGGGCTAAGCACTCACAGGAGGTAAATGTGGGCCCAGCTAGGCGTTTTAAAAACTGGGGACAGACTTGGCTCCAGAGCGCTTAGCCAGAGAACAGAGGGCTTTTCCTGAGTAGGCTGTTCTTTCTTGAATAGGCAAGTGTTCTTGTATTGGTTACTTGACTTTGTTGGCTGTTCAGCATAAGGACCTTCCTAGTTTTTTAATTCCTTGTTGTATAGCTCCTGAAAGAAAGCAGAGCCCAACTCCTAGTATAAAAACCTAAGAGATCAGATACTTGCTTTCCCAGCCTTCTCTGTGGTTCGGGCTTAAGCATGTAACCTAGACATTTTTAATCTAGAGCTGAAAGCAGGGACTATAGAGATTTTTTTTTTTATAAGGGGAGAGGCAGCAACACCTACTGGGAAAAGAGGTCAATGGCAGTGGTGCCAGTGATGCCATTCACTGTCCGGGCAGCAGGCAGGAACGGTAGTGGCCAGGGTCCCAGGGCAGCACAGGGTACTCACTGGGCTGTTTCTGTGATGCAGTCCTCACTCCACAGGCTTCCTTTGCTCTTGTTTGTTCTCTGAGCCTGGTCTCCAACTTTCCCAGCACCTCTGGACTAACAATATCCTTTCCAATAAATTCCTTCTCTGTTTAAGCCAACTATGGTTTTTTTGTGGTTGCAGCTTAGAAGTCTGGTTGATAATTACCTATATTAAAAGGACTAGTATATAAAATTCCAAAATAGAGGACTAGATTGGAAGAGCCTGAAATGAAGGATCAGGTGTTTGATCACTGCCTTTTCACAATGACTTAACATACACTATGTAAACAGCTCCGAAAATGTGAGAATGGTGAGAATATATTATTGATTTATAATTTTTTTGAGTAAAAATCCACTCTTGAGAACTATGGATTTTCTCATGAACTTTAACAACCCTCGGGTCTACCATGAGAATTATTATGTTTTCTTGTCATAAATACTGTCCATCCCCAAACAAAACAGCCCAGAATTATCACCGACATCTACATGTGTATTCCAGTGCAGGACACTTTCCAGTAATTCAGGCTGCAGACTTTATTTTTTTCATCTCGATCAAACATGTATTTTTAAATCTTTGAATATAAAATTTGTAATTTTAGTTCTAAAATGAACTCTTATACATTGCCCATATTTTTGGTCATAATGCATCTGATTATATTTTATTGAATTAAAAATCTAATGGGGGAAACAACCAAAAGCAATGACCTAATTTTTCCCCTTAGCAACTTGGTCAGATTCCAAGAGCGTGTGACTTGAAACAAATGCAAACTAGCAAAGACTGGATGTCCCCACTCACTAATCCCTTCCTCTGTCTTCCCATCCTCTCCTTTGTCCCCATGTTGACACTGTTGCTTCTGTCTCAGTTCGTTGAGCGGGCAGTTCATTTTACTTCGGTCTATAATTGTTTCCTCTTCAGCAAATTAGTCTGAATATACTTTCCAGATGGAGCTAAGTTAAACAGTTATCAGTAGATCAGAGTAGTAAATGCAGGTTTCAGTTAAACATGTACCAGATGAATTTATCTCAGTTGCAGGAATGGCAGTTCAAATGACTCAAGTTATATATCTCTCATAATGAAACTTAGTGCTTAAATTTTTTTTTACTCAATTATGACAAGTTCTAAAGTAATTTTTAATTGCATATTTCATTTTACAACTTAAATCATTTTTCATATAGAATACAAACATTCCACCTCTGACCCTCTGCTTACACCTTTGTTCTGTCTTGGAATAACTTTGTCTTTGATCACTAAATGTCCAAATTTTACCCTGTTGTTCAAGACCAAACTCACATGCTTCTTTCCTTGTTTTGTCTTAAGCATCCCAAATTAAAAATCTTTTTTGCTTCCTGCAAACTTCTAAGACACTTATTTTTCTGTTAAGTTTTTACATCTTCTAACTTGTTTTGGAATTATCTATGTACCTGTCTTATTTTCTCTATCAGTTATGTACTCCTCAAAGACAAGATCAAAATCTTGATCATCTTTAAATCACCCTAAGAACCTAATACAGTGCTTTGCTCTTACTAGACTCTCAGTTACATGTTTTGAATTATCTTTAATACCTATGAAAACTGAGTAATTTTTTTTTTCTAAAAAAAAGGGAATGCATATAATGTTTAACCCTAGAAGTTGCAAATAAAATGAAAACACTGAACTTCAAGCTAGGAGATTATATGAAGTATTATGTATACAAGTAAGTTTAGGTGTCATCTAAATGGTATATACCTTTCTACCCTTAAACTTAGTTTTAAGTTAAATTTCAAATAAAATTGTCTCACCAACTCTTTGTTGGTCTACTGATGTGAAATAGAGTATCAGTAAGATTTAAAATATTTGTGGAAGCCAGTCAAGGCTATTAACCTTTTGAAGCCAAAAGAGTTTAATCTAAGGGCAATTTTTTTTTAACTATTTTATAATTTAGATTAAAATAAAACAATTATCTCATATTTCAATAAAAATATTTACAGTTATAAAACAAGTATAATTTAAAATTACGTTAAAGTAACTTGGAAGTTCTTATTCTAAATTAGGCATTTTCTACTTTTTTGCCCTATGTAATTTATTATGGAGTTGCCATTGTCTGTCTATTGAAGGTGGAGTATTTATTTGAAAACTTAGAAGACAATTGAGTATAAATTAATATTATGGCTTATTATATGACTTTGCAAATGACAGTGTTTTGGGGCACTTTGTAGCCATAGCAAAAAGTGTTATTTCTAAAATATGTACAGTTTATTTAAAGTAGAGTCTATCTAGTGTCTTCTGTTTATTTGTATTTTAAATTATGTGGTGTTTAATTAGAAGCCTTTCTCAATGATAAACAAAACCTTTTCTTTGTCATAGTGAAATTCTAAGGAAGACACATTCTGTTTTATTTTTTCCCAGCCCAAATTGTGTGTTTATTAAAGTCAAGATCTAAGAAATTGGATTTAATTTGAATGGACAGACATTAATATAATAAGAAAAAAGATAAAACTGTACTCAGGTCAGTATTGATATGAACACAAGCTTTGAACAACATAGAACTACTCTGGGATTCTGGGATAAGAAAGACCTGAGAATCTATATTATATAAAGAATATATTGAACTCTCTAGTTACCATGAAGATAGCAGATAGCATCTCCAGTGATGTTGCCCAATGCAACATGTCTTGAAATAGAGAAAGACTTGTAAACTTCTGGTATCACATTTTATGTTGAATTGAAATATTTGTTTTTCACTATATTTTGCATGTATCACTATATATATATATATAAAAACATTTGATGCAGTAGGCCTAAAATAAGGCACATAGTTCTTTCTGGGTATTAAAAACTAATTTTTAAGATTTCAGGTTAGCCTCTTTTGCTATGCAAGATTCAATACCAGGGAGAAGAGAATTAAGCAGTTTTTTTTAATGCTCTCTGTTTCTAATTTTGAATGCTCTCTGTATCTAAATGACAGACATTTCACCTACCTTGTTTCATTTCATCCTCATAACAATCCCTGGAAGCCTGGAGAATGGGTGTCTAGTTTGCCGGGAGAGGTTCAGAGACAACAGTGTTGGAATTTAATGGTATTTTATAAATATGAACTTTGGGGTTGTAGCTGTGTTCCAGTCTTTGTA
Organism: Macroglossus sobrinus; assembly: GCA_004027375.1. Classification (NCBI taxonomy): domain Eukaryota; kingdom Metazoa; phylum Chordata; class Mammalia; order Chiroptera; family Pteropodidae; genus Macroglossus; species Macroglossus sobrinus. Next base: position 48,380 of record PVKZ01002959.1, read on the forward strand.
TGTGGCTCTGCCACATACCGACCCTATAAATTCTGTCTGGGTTTCTCAGCTTGAGCTCGTTTCTTCTTCATGGAAGTGCAAGTAGTATACATTTTGCCTGGCTTACAGTTGGCAGTACAGAAATGTTTTAAAAACTGAATTGCGTTAACTCCTTAGTAGGAAATCTTTCTAAAGATAAGAATTGAGTTATTTTCCTTACACATCGTTTGAAAACACGGCTCCAAGTTTCCAAAGTCTTAAAAAAAAACTACCAGACTCAGACTTTTCACAATGATACAGATGATTATAATTGCAGGGAACATTCAATCTTAGATAGCAAAGCAGGGCCATAAAAAAGTGGTCCGTAGAGCTTCCCTCTGGCGGTGGGCTATTTGAGCTAAACTCCCACGTTGATTCAATTATAGTCCTTTTTCTCCTAGAAACACTAAGAGAAATGGCCTGTTTGTTGCCTTTTCCTAAAGCCCCAACTTATTTTTATTTTTTTGACTCTGCCATAGTCAATTTTTGAATACTCTCTATACCTTCCATTGGCCAAGGAGTATAAGACTAATGGCAATCCAAGATGCAGGTTATTTGGTATCAGGAAAGGAGGATTGGGGAGAGCATCTGTGATGGAGCAGGAAAAATGACAGGAGGGAATAAATCTCTGCATTGTACAGATTGATATCCAGGCCTTTCAAACTCACTATTAAGATACAGAGTTGAAGTTTTTGCTTTAAAACTGAATATTGCACTTACCTCCTAAAATATCCAAAGTAGAAGGGCTCTGACCAGATACAAGCATTCTATTTACTAATTTTGAAAGTGGCTGGAAGAAACTATTGAAAGAATATAAATCAGTCATGATGATATTTAGCTATTGCTGTGTGCTAGACACTGGGCTTTTTTTGTGGAATATCCCAATCTTTACAGTAAGCTAGGTGGTAGTTATTGTCATCTTCTATTTTAGAGATGAGGAAACAAAATCCTCAAGTTATTTCTCAAGGTGACTTCTAATGATCAAAAGATGGATCAAAACAAGAATTTATACTCAGTAGCTGATTTTCCAATATACCTTGCACTTTAAAACACTTTAGATAGTATTTTCAGTAGCATTCATAAATAAACCATCTCCTATAGCAACTTTCAATTTGAATGAATTTATTTCAAAAACAGTTTATGTTCATTGTTGAAAAGGAATGATACAGAAACAAGACCTAAGGTGTATTTTCACCCACTACCATTCCCTTCCCCGAGTCCTGATGTCGTACTTTGGACAGTTTGATGAGTTTCCTTGTAAACCTTTAAAGTACAGGAATATGTCTGTGTGTTTCACATGCATATCTTGTTCTGTTGTAGAATAAATAGCACCACCCTATACATATTATTCTGTGTTGCTTTTTCCATACTTAATGGACTTTGAAAAAATGGTCAGTACATACAAAGGAACTTTATTTTAATAACTGCCTTTTTTGTTGGTTTTAAAAATATAAGCAATGTGATAATAGTTGGATAGTCAGATAACACAAATGATACAAAAGGTGTTTAAAGAACTCTTCCGTCTCACTCCCAGTGAAAAACACTGTTAACAAATAGTACCTTTTTGTAAATCTCTCTTAGTTTGGAGTGTATTTATGGAACTGCTAAAACATTCAGTGACTATAAACTGTCAGAAAGTTCCTTGCCTCCAACTATTTTTCATATATTTTGATGAAAAGGAATATCAGTTCCTACTATAAATTAACCTGAGCTAGCCTCACTAAATATGTCTCCACAAAGGGGATGACTTTGATGTATTAAAAGGTTTTGAGCTCTGTTTTGATACTTTTCACTAAAACGTTTTTATATACCTATATTAGCATTGACATGTTGATAAAACTTCAGATAAATTATTTACGTTATTTGAAGGTGAAATAGTCTCGCAGCTGAAAATAGTGCCAGAAAATAGAAAACACAGTTTGTACACTTAAATGTCTTTGTTTCTAACCACATTCTTCTTCACCATAATAGAGTTAGGCCTTTTTCAGAGTGGATTAGTTTTAGTATTACATTTCCACTGTCAGTGTACCTTCCTAATTGAAGGTTTCGTTCAAGAACATTACTGAATTGTGACACTACGATTCACTAAAATATTTCTAGATAGTACATGGCTATCACTGGTTTTCTAAACCTGATATCGGAGCTTTTACCTGATTAGGAGAGGTTCAGAAAATTTTCTAAGCTAAACTGTGCAATTAAATAGTTTCTTTGTTATTCTTATGCCTCATCTTAAATTCTAGGTTGATAGTTTTTTGTATTGATCGTGTAAACAATAAAAATATTGTGTCTGAAGTCTTCAGTGGTATGAACCCCACTCCTAAACTACATTTTGATGTCAAGTTTTTAGAGGCACTAATTTAAGTAGAAGTTGATGGATACAGTATTGTAATAGCTCCATAAACGTGAAAGAATGGCACCTGGGTTTTCAGGCAAATTAAGGTAAAATGGTATATTATGGGAGGCGAGGATGGGAGGACTATAACCTGTCAATCAAATGGACCCTTGATATAGAATTAACACTATAATTCCTATACTTTACTCATTTACCAAACATCTGTTGAGCTCTTTCTGTATGCCAGGCGCTGAGGTTCAAGTAATGAATATGATGCTCTAGTACTACCAATAGGCAGTTGCTACTGCATGGTAGGAGAGCACATAGGAAGAAGAGGAGCCCCAGACCCCAACACAGGGAGTCAAGGAAGGGGGACAGTATCAAGAACTGTCACAGAAGCTGAGATCTGGAGAATGAATAGGAGTTAAGTAAGTAAAGATTGGGTGTAAAGGGGAGCCTGTCAGGTAGAAGGAACTGTGATGAGACCAGGGCACTTTCTGCTGGGTGTGATAGATTGCAGAGGTAAGAGGTGTGACAAGAAATGAGGCTACAGAGCAAGCAGGGCCATACAAGAAAGAACCTGGTGTACCATGCTGAGACATTTGACTTTATCTTGCGCATAGCAAGGCCTCTGACCTGACTACATTTGCATTTTCTGGAAGATTTTTGGCTGTTGCATGCAGAGACCATAAGAAATGTTCCAGAAATAGTGGGTTAAAAAAAAAATCAAGCAGATAAAAATCTATAAATGATATATCAGAAATTAATTTTTAAAAAAGTTTCTTACTGTAATATTCATTTATTCCATAGAATTTTTTTGAGCACCTATGGTTTGCCAGGCGCTGTGTTAAGCACGTAATTCACAGTGTCCTCTGTAGTCATTACCACCTCCGTTTTACAGATAAACTGAGGCTTGAAAATATTGTCACCTGGGATTACCTGACGGAAGTGTTAAGGCCTAGATTTGAATCTGGTCTTCCTGACTCCAGAGACTTTGACTTCCTCCTCTTGGGGGGAAGAGAATATGATCTCTGCACGAAGAGATCATCTGTGAGGTGTGTCGTTTTGAAGGGAGCACGTGATCACATTTAAGAGATAACCAGGAGATAATAAAAATTTTTCTGAAAATTATGATTACATGTTTCTACCCCCCAAAAGCTTTGGATTTTTTTTTTATTATAATGGAATTAAAAATGCTAACTTACTGTTTTATCACTAGTGCGGAAATGGTTTAAGGATAATAAATAAGGTGTAGGTGTAAATGGGTATTTTTTTTTTTAGATAAAGAGCTGTGAACCTGAGTTTTTCACATACTGAGGACGAGTATTGTTGGTTTTCTTTTTAACTTTTTAATAAATGATCTGTGAAAGGAAAGTGCACAGTATTTAGGTTGTCACTGACTTTCTGTTTTCTGTATGATCCTTTGCTCTGCTTTCCTGACATTTAAGCTCCCTTTCTACCCTCTCCCATTCCCCACAAATCCCAGTGCTTGCTTTTGAGATGAAATATAGTAGTACAGCAGGTACCCTCAACGAAGAGACTTAATTATAGTAATAGTTGCCATTTATTTAAAGTTTACCACAAGTTAAATAATGTGCTAAATGCTATGTATATATTATTTAATTCTCAAAATAACCTGAGGAGGTAAATTTTGAGGGTTAGGAAACATTTTCCAGATGAGGAAATGGGCAGAGTTTTACACATCACACAGCTAAAGGGAATTTGGATAGGGTCTCTGATCAGTCTGACCTTAGCGGTGTATCTTGCATCTCTCTTTCAGCAAGATGCCTGCACATAAGAACTTGTGTTCAATTTCCAGGCGTCCAGCCATCCTGAAGGTCATGGTTAGACCCCCCTGAATTGTAGTATAGCAGAGGCTTATTTTGGTGCCTGTGTGCGGAGAACTGATGTCCTATGAATACTTTTCATTATGCTGTTCTCACCCCAAAAAAACTCTTAAACATAAATATTAAAAATGCCATCTTAGAGAACACTTACAAAGTAAACATTAAAAAATGTAAATCTGTATTCAGTTAAGAATCTTAAGGGTTCTTAAACTTAGTCTTTCTTTTTTTTCCCCCTTCTGTGGCTTAAAGAGGAATCTTCAGTCTGTTATCAGTGGCTGTGGGCTTTAGTCTCCTCCTCTATTTACTGAGTTAAAATTCTTCCTTGAAGGTTTTCAGCTTCTTTCTCATCTTCTTCTGCTTTTCCCTCTCGCACAGCCTGGCAGAAGCTTAAGGGGAAATAGTGCTAGCACTCGGGGTACATTTTCACGCACAAGCAGCATGAATCTCACTGATTGCCACTTTCCCATCAGAAGGGAGTAATGTTCTCAGAGAAGAGAACCTTCTCATTTTCTTTCCAGTGTTTGCTTGGGTTTTGTGGTCAGTGATTGAATTTATACTGAGCACCGAGGGAAGGAGCTCCCGGCAACTTTCATAGCCTGCTGATTTTCGTTGTCGTTATTTGACTTTTTGAATAGATAGAATATTTGCATGGAACAGAATTCAAAAGGTATAGAACAGTACTCAGCAAAGAAGCTCCTGCCCTCCACCACTCAGCCTCCGTTCACAGAGACAAGCAGTGTTGCCCGTTTCCTGTGTCATCCACCCAGCCAGACAATCCAGAGGTTGTCTCAGGACATGGCTTTTAAAATACATTGAAAGTAAAACATAAAAAGATATTTGGAATAGATCTGTATATAGTATTAGTAATGCCTTTTAGGATTTAGCTATTGCAAGGAAATCTTATGACTATTGAAAGGGGCAGAAACTTGAAAGATGTACTTCCATGTGGATAAACATGTTACACTTTAAGACTCTGCCTCTGCGTTATCCCTCTCTAGCCAGCAGGGATAACCAAAGTCTGAATATGAGCCAAAAGGGTATGAGCAACGAAATCCAGAAAATTTCGGCTTGCTCTTTTTCTTTGCAGTGAAAATAGATTTAATCTAGATTTCTTGTTTTCTCCAGCTTTATTAAAATGTAATTAACATAAATTGTTTAAGTTTACAGTGTACAACGTAATGATTGGATAAATCTATAGATTGTGAAGTGTTTACCATAATTAGGTTAGTTAGCACATCCTTTACCTCCCGTAATTTACATTTTGCTGTCATGATGAGAGCCTTGAAGCCGTGCTCCCCTAGCAGCTCTCAAGCATGCAGCGCAGTGGTCACTGTAGCCCCCTGCTGCACGTTGCCCATCTTATAACGGGAAGTCTGTACCCTTTGAACGATGTCTCCTCATTTCTCCCACCCTCAGCTCCTGGCACCCACTGTTGTACTCTGTTTCTACGAGTTTGATGTTTTCAGATTATACAGTATCAGTCTTCGAATTATTTCATTTTGAATAAAGCATTCAGGGTCCATTCTTGTTGTTACAAATGGCAGGATTTTCTTTTTTTATTTATGGCTGAATAATATTCCATGTTATATATATACACCACATTTTTTTATCCATTCTTTTATTGATGGACACTTAAAATTGTTTTCAAGTCTTGGCTACTGTGAATAATGCTTTGGTGACCACAGGAGTGCAGGTATCTCTCTGAGATAGTGATTTTATCATCTTTGGATATATATATTTGTGTGTGTGTGTGTGTGTGTGTGTGTGTGTGTGTGTGTACACCCAGAAGTGGGATTGCTGGATCGGATGGTAGATCCATTTTTAATTTTTTGAGGAACCTCTATATTGTTTTCTATAGTGTCTGTACCAATTTATACTCCCACCAGCAATGCACCAGGATTTCCTTTTCTCCATGTCCTCACCAGCGATTGTTATCTCTTGTCTTTTCGATAATAGCCATTCTAAAAGGTGAGACGATATCTCATGGGGTTTTGATACGCATTTCCCTGATTCTTAGTGATGTTGAGCACATTCTCATGTACTTGTTGGCCATTTTTTAATTAGATATTTTGCTGTTGAGTTGTATGAGTTCCTTATATACTTTGGATATTATCCCCTTATCAGATACATGGTTTGCAAATATTTTCTCCCTTTCTTCGTTTGCCTTTCATTTCACTGATTGTTTCTTTTTTTGCACAGAAGCTTTTTAGTGTGATGTGGTGCCACTTGTTGATGTTTGCTTCTGGTGTGATATCAAAAAGTTTTTGCCTAGACCGATGTCAGGGAGCTTTTTTCTGATGTTTTCTTCTAATTGTATAATAGTTTCGGGTCTTGTGTTTAAGTCCTTAATCCATTTTGAGTTCATTTTTGTGAGTGGTACAAGATAGGGGTCCAATTTCATTCTTTTGCATGTGGGTATCCTGTTTTCCCAGTACTACTCTTTTCCCATTGAATATTCTTGGCTCCCCTGTCAATAGACCTACTTTTTTTTTTGGCTGAACTATGATACACTTTTGCCTAAAATATTAATTGCAGTTCTTACCACTCTTCAGAGTAGTAAAGCTAGATATGGTTTGAGAGAAGACAACTGAAGTAGATCAAAGGAGTAAGTGCCAAGGGCAGACTGAAATGATTGGGATTGTCTAATATGTCAGAAAGGGTATTGCTAAGATGGTCACAAACACTGTAACAAGTGAACCCTAAGATGACCCTTAATGATCCCCATCTTCTGGTGTTCATACCCTTATACAATCCCTTCCCCTTACAGGTGAATGTGACCTACGGCATGTTTCTAATCAATATGACGTGGCAAAGATGGAGTGTCACTCCCATGGTTACCTTACACTGTATGAGACTCCATCTTAGTGGCAGACTTGCACTAGACTCCTTTTCCTTGCCACCTTTGAAGAAATATGTTGTAGATGGCCTGTCGAGAGGACCAGGCAGCCTCTAGGAGCTGAGCATGACCCCCACCCCACCCGCACTAATAACCAGCAAGAAGCTAGGCCCTTGGCGGCCATGTAACCACAAGGAGATGAATTCTGGCAGCAACCTGAATGAGTTAGGAAACAAAGTCTTCCCCAGTTGAACCTTCAGATGCAGATGCAAGCCCAGCTGACACCTCGATTGTAGCCTTATGAAACCCCGACTGAGGACCCAGCTAATCTGTGCCCAGACCCCAGGCCCACAGAAAATATGAGGTGATTTGTTTGTTGTCTTGATCTACTAAATTTATGTTAATTTGTTATACAGAAATAGTACATCATTTAATCTTACGACTTTATTTTCTGATGTCAAAACAGATGATTATCAGCAGTTTTATGCGATTTAACTTAATTAGGGAATAATAATAATTTCAGTTCAGTTCATTACAGAGCCTTCAAAGTGGTGATAAGCCACACCTCCACAAAAGTGCAATTCAGGAAAAGTGGTGGCATTAGCCATAGTCCCAGCTGCTGCAGCTGGCTGGAGCCTACAGTTGATATTCTCATCATAACTATATCACTCAGAGTTCAGTCATAACTATATCACAGAGCAGCCCTGACTTACGGGATAAGGGGATTATTATAGGAGTGGGCCTCACACAATTGTGGAGGAAGCTGGGACAGTGAAGGTCTGAAAGGGAAACGAGCAGATCCAGAGGAGTTGTCAGCCAGTCAGCTTGGGAAGTCAAGCACGCTGAGCTACAGAGGGGGCTGTGAAGGGTGCACGTGGAGAGTGTTAGGTCCGTGGATCTGCAGGCATGCATCTGGTGGTGGCGGCCTGGGGCCACTGTCGTCACCAGGGCTGCAGTTGGGAGGGAGAGCTGGATGCAGAGCAAAGGAGAATAATGACGAGCTAGGACCCACAGGTATGTTTGTATCTGCCTCTCACCACATTTAGCCATGGGGACTTTAAAAGAGTCATGGCTGCTGCTTCTGCCTTCCAGGTCTCACACATTTCTCTTTGGCCAACTTAAGCTTGGAACCATACAGGGATGGAGATTGCGGGAAACAAGTCTAGCTTAAGCAAATGGAAACAGTGCGGAGCAGCATAACCTCCCTTTTCCATCTCCCAATCTAGATTTCCATCACCCTTTGCCAATACACCCTTTGCCTAGGTAGCCTGCCAGGTGGAGTGACCCAGATCTTCATCCCAGAGGTATCTGAGCTCTAGTTGCTTTATCCATAGTTGCTATAGTTACCCAGTCTTCATTATCACTGGGCAGAGACGACACCAAAAGATGCCTCAGTGAACCCCCTGGATCCCAGGTGAACACCTTCCTGCCTGTTGCAGTGCCAGAAACCTAGATCCTGGTCCAGCACTCACAAGATCTACTCCCCAAGCCTCCCTCCCAGAACAGGGGCTGCTTTCCCGTTCAAACTGTGATTACGAGTGATCAGATCCTGATCAGTGGCTTGAAGGTAGAGAGCGGGGGGCAGGAGCAGCTTTGAAGAGGACAAGCATTATCTTTTCAGGTACCTGCAGGGACCTACAAGAAGAGACAGTTGACCTCTAACAAGGAGTTGGAGCTGCTTCTCCCAACCAGGAAAGTTCAGTCGTATCTTAGGGTCTAACATTGCTAGCTTATCCACCCTAATAACCCTATTCTAGATTTCTGTGTCCAGCAGTTCATATCAGGACCCAGATTTTATTATAACAGATTTGCCCAGGCTTTGCATTCAAGTGTTTTTCTGTAGCCCTCATATCCTTAAGATTAAATCTCGAGCCGGAGTTTTGGTAGTCTGCCCCACTAGTGACGAGTTCATAGGCGTTTTAGAAAACTTAAACCTTTCAGCGGTGCTCAGTGCGGATTGTAATACCGAAGGGAGGAAGACAGTGGGAAGCTCTTCAGTAATTGATGTGTGAGGTCCTAAGGATGTGGACAAAGATGGTGTTAGGGATGGAAAGTAATGCTAATCGGAGAGAATTTTGAAGGGAAAATCAGTGGGACACATTGACGAGCTATACATACGGGTTGAAAGAGGGCGAGTGGCACAGCCGATTTAAGATCTTCAGGCTAAAAGAGCATAGTGCTTCTGGGCATCGGCCTCCCAATAGTCTTTCAAATAACTCAAAAATCGGGTGGGATTATTTCATCCTGTATGTGAGGAGGTGATCCAGCACAGGGCGATAAGCGAGAGAATCAGGAGTTAGTGAGAGAAATGCCTGAATTCAGAGCCTCTCTGCTCTTTCTGCGACTTCACGCGTCCTCACTTTGCTCTTGTTTCGTAATTCCTGTCTTTAGGATTTGGAATACAGGTAGGTAGGAAAGAATTGACGCAACTTTTCTCTCAAGCCTATTTGCACTTGAAGTCTTATTTCAATCTCTGGTGCCACAGAAGAGTCAGTGCGCCTTCTCTAAGGCCAGCCTTCTTGTAATCTGTTACAGGCACACCCTGGAGATATTGCAGATTTGATTTCAGACCAATGCAATAAAGGGAGTGTCACAATAAAGAGAGTTGTCATCTTCTTTTTTATGGGAATGGTCTTGCTTTCAATTTGTAAGAAATACAACATCTGTGAAGCACAGTAAAGCAAAAATGCAATAAAACGAGGTATGCCAGTATATTTTATGTTGCGTGGCAAGCTGTAATGTCCTTCCACAGTTCCTTCCCTTTCTTCATTCTTGCCTGTTTCCTTTCTCTTCCCACCTCCACTCCAGTCTGAAATTCTGAATCTGGAAGCTGTTTATGTGTTTGTTTCCTGATGCGCATGAGCCAGTGAGAAGGTTTCCCGCTGGTGCTGGAGAAACAAGCATGAGGGTATACCTAAAATAACAGAGAGTATGAGGGTGGCAGTGGAGACAGATCCTGGCAGTGTATTCAGGGAATCTGTCAGCACTGAAGCTTACTTAGTTATCAGGAACAGGAAGACGAGAAAAACAAAAATGTTGATAATAAAAACGGCAAGTGGTCGTATTTAACATGCAGCAGAAACAGCCATTTGTATTACTAAATGTCAGGTTAATTTGTTTTACTTCTTTATATCTCTGCCTTGATCATTCATGTTAGGTAGCTCAAATTTTTGAAAAGAGGCATTTTTGCATATATTAAGGATTAGAAAAAATATTCTGGTGAGAGAACAGAATAAAGGATCTGTTAAACGAGGTTGTCACACTAGCAAAAATAATTGTAAGAAGTTGACTTCATACCATCTGCCAGCCTCACAGTGGCATTGTTGAAAATCTCCCTGGGCAGAATGCATGGCACCTTTGAGCCATTAAATGTCTCGCTTGGGCTACAGGTGAGTTTTTCTGTTAGGGAAACTGTTAAAAGCTCTTAAGTTCATCCAAAAAGTTCTATGGTTTAGTAGTCAACCATTGCTGTGTAACAGACAACTGGAGAATGCCAGTGGTGTATACCAATGAGCATGTATTTCCATAAATTTCCAGGCCAGCTGAAATCACATTTTAAGTTTGTAGCAGTTGGGTCACTCTGGTTGCCATCGTGGGTCAACAGGGCTGAGTGGCTCTGTTCCCAGTGCTATTCGTTCTCCTCCTGGGACCAACAAGCTGTCCACAGCATGCTCTTACTATGACAGAGGCAAGAGGGCAAGCCCAATTCCTAAAAGTGCTTTTAAAGCCTTTTGTCACATCACATCCACTAACATTTCATTGGTCAAAGCAGATCTCCTGGTCATTTCCAAAGTCTTGGGGCAGAGTCACATACTCGACCCCTGGGACAGTGGGGAGATCAGGTGGCTCGTGGTTGTGAGTGTATCTGAACAGTAACCTACCACATGTGGATAATAGTCTAAGCTCGAAAGTTCTAGTTTAGAATGATAAAGTAGTCATTCTGATTGTGTCATGTAGCTGTCTTTAAAGCAGCATGAGATGTGTACTGTTTTATCTGTCGTTAGGAAATGAATCAGTAAACTCTATGGGGGGAGAAAGGAAGAGAGAGTTCCTTCTGAAAGTTAATTAGTACCAAGTGGGAGGAAACGAATTTGATGTTCATATATCCTGAAACTGGCAAAGGGAAGAGAATTCTAGACAGAGCAGTGCTCTTCGAAGTGTGTCTACAGATGTTCATAGCAGCATTATTCATGGTGGCCAGGACATGGAAGCAGCCAAAGTGTCCTGCAACAGATGATTGGCTAAAGAAGCTGTGGTACATATATACAATGGAATATCACTCAGCCATAAGAACAGATTGAAATACTGCCATTTGTGACAACGTGATTGACCTTGAGATAATCCTGCTGAGCGAAATAAGCCAGACAAAAAGTTGAAACCCACATGGTACCATTTTTATGTGGGATATAAACCTAAAAGCAGCAAACAAACAGGACAGAGACTCATGGACATGGACAGTAGACTAGTAGTTACCAGAGGGGAAAGGGGAGGTAGACAGGGTAAAAAGGGTGAAATATGTGGTGACAGAAAGAAATCTAACTGGGCAGTGAACACACAATGTGAGATATATATGTTTGTGTGTGTGTGTTTGTTGGCAGATCCACGGACCTAACACTCTCCACAATTTACTGTTAAATTGTACACCTGAAACTTACTGGATTCCATTAACCATTGACACCATAAAAAAAAGAGAAACAAAGTATGTCTACAGGGAGATAAATCCAGAAATTTAGAAACTTTTGTAGCAATTTGGCATTGCTGCAGTATTTAAGCAACATTTTTACTGAATTTTTGCTGAAGTGTTGATACATGGCAGATTAGAAATTTAAAAATACAAAAAACTATTTCTTGATCTGAGATAGTTTGAGAATAGCCGTAATAGAATATGGTTCCATAGTGTAGTGGTTAGCACGTCTATGGTCTACGGCCATGCCACCCTGAACTAGCCCGATGTCTGATCTTGGAAGCTAAGCAGGGTCGGCGTGGTTAGTACTTGGATGGGAGACCACCTAGGATGACCAGGTGCTGTAGGCATAAATAATTTTTTTAAATATAGCATTTTGCTCACGAGAAATGAATACCTGTAGTACATGTAAGTGGACCTTCTGATTTATACATAAGTCTTCTGAAATTTAAGTTAGTACCACTTTGTCACCAAAGAATCTGACCATCTTTAGTGTAGCAATGTTTTGGGGACCTACAAGCCTGGTATAAAATTTACCAAGAAATGGCATTTTGTGACGCTTTTTTGCATCTCACTTTCTGGTTTGGGCCTTGCTGCTGTATTTACATTTTCATTTCGTTATCGATAACCTTAACAAAAGGCAAATTAACACTAATTGAAATCTTTTACTGTAATATGAAAATATTATGACAGTATTAGATAAATCTCTTTAAAAATACACCAAGATTCCTTTTTTTTTTTCCTGCCTAATTGTCTTCCTTTTACATTTGTGAGTAGTTAATATCACCATGTTTGGTGTGTTTATGGGGCACTTTTCTGTTCTTAAGAGAATTGAACAGAAAAATGAAGAACTAAAGAGTTGATGACTGGAAGGCCTGAGTTTAGAGGCACAGAAAGGTTGGGGAGGGTAATTCTCAGAAGGGGACGGAAAGGTGCCTTCAGTTAAGTATAACTTGTTTTCTTTCTAGTATGATCTTGGCAAGTTAATCTTTCTGATTCTTAGTTTTGTCATCTGTAAAATGAGAAAAATGATAGTACCACCTTCTTTGAGAAGTGCTAGGATTAAATATTCTAAGTTAAGCATGAGCTTGGTATGTAATAAATTTTAAAAATGTTACCTATTATTTGTTTTTAATTATCTGATAGGTGTCAGGCACTGCAGAATGAGAGATAAGGTAGGGTGTACCCCAAAGGATCCAGTAGAGGATGTAGACAAATGTATCAGAAAGATAAAATAGTGTAAGAGTGTGATGCTATTACAGAGAGAAACGCAGGTTAGGTCCTGAGAACTTTTAGGTAGGAGGAACGCCTGACCTGGGTTTTGGGGAGCAGGATTAAATTAGGCTTTTGAAAGAGACAACATCTAAGCGGAGTCTAAAAGTTGTGAGGAGTTACGGAGAATTCAGAGCATTTCAGAAGAATGTAAACAACATGTAAAAATGTAAACAACCTAGAAGTGAAAGGATTTGATGTGATTCTAAGAAATTATAACTAATACAGTATGACTAGAGAGCAGATAGAATATGAGCAGGGTTGGGGCTTGGAGATGTTGGCAGGGGCCAGTTCATGGAGAATAAGTGATTTGGATTGTAACTTGAAGTCATTTGTAAGCTATTGCGTAATTTGTTAGGTATCTAATCCACATTTTCAAAGATCATTCTGGCAAGTATTCAGAATGGATTAGAAGGAAAAAAGACAAGATGGGAATTTTTGTAAGCCTATTTCAATAATGTAGGAGAAAGTATCAGATTTTGAAACAGGTGGTAGAGATTCAGTGGAGGGAATGGATTCAAAATAAGATAGAAAAATCAGCATTTGATGGTAGCTTGGATGTGGGCTTTGGGAGACAGTAGTATTCAGATTTCTGGTTTTGATGATGGGGAGATGAGATATCCTTCATTAAAATGGATTTTAAAAAAAGTGGGAGGGGATACTAGATTTCCCAGAGGAAATGAATGACTTTTATGTTTAAGATGTCCGCAGAATATCCACGTGGAACTCTCCAATGGGAAGTTTAAGGAGTGAGTCTGGGAGTGAGGGGAGAGCTCTGGGCTGGAAGCGTAGACTTGAAAGCCACGGGATGCAATGAGAGTTAAGGCCATGGAGGCGGATGAATCACCCAGGAGGTGTGCAGTAGCAAGAGCTGTGTATTCACAGAATTTGCAAGTAGGTACTCCAGAATGTATGAATGGAGGAGTGTCAAGGGACAGTCTCGTTTAAAGCCCATTATAGGAATATAATCCAGTTTTACAAATGAGAGAATTCGTGCTCAGAGAGGTTAAGTAATTTACCCAAAGTGACTGCTGCTACATGGTCAAAGTAGGATTTCAAATCCAGACTGTCTGATTTCAAAGCCCATTTTTCCCCTGCCACATCTTTGTAAACCTCAGACGTTTAAATATATGCTGTTATCATGAATTCTTCCTTCTTTACCTCTGCCAGCACTCTGGTTTAGTAGGAATGTGAACATTCTTTTAAATAACCACTTTTTTCTCTAATTTCCCCTCCTTCATTCCTGAACATAGCTGTCAGATTGCCTTTCTGTCAAATGGATGCATCATACCCAGCTCTAGTCCAATGCCTGCTTTAAAACAGCAGACTGACAGAAGTCCCCCCTGGCCCTCTGCAAGAGGCCTGTCCTCCTCAGCGTGGCCTTCAAGGCCCCCCATAAAATCATAAGAACTGCTCAGAACCTTTCCATACTTCCCACTTCTCATCAGCATATACTCATGCATTTGGGTATCGTTTATATGCATATTTCTTTGTGGTGGTCTTGCTGTTCCTTATAAGGATTTCATTTTAATGTTTAAATTGAATATTTAATTGCTCATGTTTACTCTGTTATTGTTTTTCTACAAATGATTTTATCTTTTTGATGAAAGCGGCTTAGATGCCCTTTGACCTTAGTTCTGGATCCAGTGTAGGTGTTCTTTGTCCTCTGCCCCTAATGTGGTGAGCCAGCCTTTGCTCCTACATTTTTCTGGAGGGAAAATTTTTTTTTTTTGGGTGGGGGGAAGGAGAGGAGAGCAGTTCTAATTGTTAGAAATCTGAAATTCAAGATTGGAAATTTTTTTTTAATTTTGAAGCAAAATCCTCCTTTTAACAGCCATTCGTTTCCCAGAACCTGCCCTTGGAACAACAGAGAAGGCAGCTATGTTCTTTGCCTTATGAAGGTCTGTAAGACATTCAAAGATAGTCCTTATGTCTCTCCTCAGGTTTCTCTTATATAAGCCAAATAATCTTTATTTTGAGCGTTTCTCCTGTGACAAGTCTCAAACTCTCTGCTGTTCTTCTGTCCTCCTCTGAGAAGTTCAGAGTTTTGTCAGTGCCCCATCCAAAACACGGGGAACCGAACAGAACATAGCACCCACAGGAGAGCACAACATAATTCCTCTGATTAGGACTCTGTGTTTTATCTTAGAAGCTGGAGATTGCTTCAGCTTTCTAGCAGCCATGTCACATTTTGCATTCACTGAGTTAAAATACTCAGATATTATTTTTACGTAAGTGGTAGTTAAGCTGGCTCTCCTTACCATCTGCTATGCAGTTGAGTTTCTTTAAATATAGGACGTTCTGATTTTCCAGTTTTATTTCATCTTCCTTTTGACCCATCATTTTAGCTAGTTACGATCATGTTATCCAGTGTGTTAACTGTGTTGCCCAGGTTTCGGTCATCTGAAGATTTTGAAGCATACTTTCCACATCTTCTTTCAAGTTCTTGATAAACATCGCAAAAACCGAGACTCCTTATTCCATTCCCCGAGTTAATCAGGGCTTCTTACAAATGGTTCTGTTAAGCATTATTCTGTCATCCATCTACATCTCTTCATCTTATCTGCAAAGATCTCATTCATACATTCAAATAGATTTTTATTTAGCACTTAAAATGTGCAAGAAGGTGCTAGAGATACAGTGAAGACAGCAGTCTCTCTCGTGGAGCTGACAATCGAAGAGACATCGTAAAGTATTTTGTTAAACGCTTTGCAAAATCAGATTGCACAATTTTCTCTGATACTTTCCTTATCTGGTACCATATCAGAAAAGGGAATGAAGCATTAGTTTTTGCAGACTTTATATTGGCTATTAATGATTTCGTATCACTTGAAAATGGGTTTATTACTTTTCTCTCTTCACCTTTCATGGTTTCACAATAACTTTGAACACTGGAAATCTCTAGGGTTCATTGATGTACTTTATTTTGGATCTGTCTTCTAAAGCTCTGAGCTCGTTAGTCTATTTAGCTACGTTTTTGTTGGTAGTGGTGGTTGGTATAAATACCTCTTTTTTTCCTCATATTTTTAGGGTCCTACTTTATTTTTTAGTAAATATAGTTATGAATAATTTCTTCCAACTTTAGCCATTTTCCCTTCCACAATCTTTGTCATTCAGATTTTACTTACATTTTACCTTTATATTTTGAAGTTGTCTTTCCTAAGGAAAATAGCTGACTAGCCTCAGATTTTATTCTTTTCTTTGAGCCAGAGTCACTTTCTCTAGAATCTTGGTCTTTTTCGCTTAAACTACTTCATTATTTTTTTAATTTATCAGAATTAATCCCAGCTGAGCATAAAACTGCAATATTTTGTCTATCCTGAAGGATTAAAATATCAAAGTGTAAGTTTTTTGTTTTTGTTTTTGTTTCTTGGAATGATACCAAGACCAGATGTCCTCACAATTCATAGAAGACACCCCACTTGTCTTCGCGAGAGGACTCTCTCATCAGTCAGAAGTCATCCCTACCCGTCCTCTGACTGGCCAGTTTGCAACTCTATCATTTCTACCAGCTCTTCTTTCTCCTTTGGTCCATTGTCCTCCACTTTAGTGTCTTATTCAAATTGTTAGATTCGCACAAAGACGTTTATTTTCCTAAACAGTTCTGAGGATTCCCTGCCTTCTCCTGTGTATCTGTCTCTATAGAACAGATTTCCTAGCATTGTCGTCGTCTGTTGTTACCTGTTACTGCCCCATCCCACCAAGTCTTGGTGATTTCCATGAGATTTTATTTATCTCCTTGCTCTTTTTTACAGTTGCTACTTTTAAGTATAGTGTCTAACACACTGATGTTCAAAAAGTAATATTTATGATTAATCTCAAGAAGTATTTGCCTTCTCTTTTAGGCTGTGAGGATATCATTGCTGAGAGCATCTCATTAGATACCTTAATTGCCATCCTCAAGTGGAGCACTCATCCATATGGCTCTAAATGGGTGCACCGACAAGCTTTACATTTCCTCTGTGAGGAATTTTCCCAGGTCATGGCTTCGGATGTTTTTTATGAACTCAGCAAAGACCATCTGCTTACTGCTATCCAGTCTGACTACCTACAGGTAATCATTCCTACACCTCTCAAATTCATTGTCATTCATATGTGCACCGAGAAACTCATCTGTAATCATTCTCCCTTGTCGTGAGATCAGCCTGCCCAGGAGCGCCCTCTCCACATTCGCACAAAAGCCTGCTAGCTCTCTGGCCCTTTGTGCGCTCTGCCGCTAGGACTCAGTACTGTGAGCCAGCTCAGGTCCTGACCACCACACCACAGGGATGAGGCAGCAGGCAGGGTCAGAAGCACAGCCCAGCAGCGATTTTCTTGGCTTTCATTAATAGTAGACTTACGATACCAGTTTCTTATTTTTGGTGGAATATTAGATACTTAGAGTGTAGATAGTAGCTTAACCTATACAAAGTAAGAATAATGATTTATGATCTATCCAAATGCTCATAAAAACTCAATATGTGTGTTCTGCCAAAGTGTAATAATGTTTTCACCTACTTATTTTTAATCAGAAGCAGTTTTTAGCAAATTCTGTGCCCTTGACTTATTTCTCCATCTTATTTGTAGTTAAAACTAACAGTATATTTAAAATATTGCAAAAAATATTTTCAGATAAAGTATATTCAAGCTTAATTTTCTTTTGCAATGGTTTTATGAGTTTTATGCGGAAAATTGGACAACAGTTTTAATGTTATGAAGACATGAAAACCCATTGAGCCATTTCTTGTTTATATTTGTACCAGAAAAATTATAAAATGCTCTATCTCAGTCAGAAATGCAGTGAAGAGTTAAATTATCCACTTAGCGTCTGTGCTTTTCTTTGTACACTGCTTTGATTGCGGTACAATGTTATCATTTGATTTAGTTGATCAAATGGGGATTTGATTTATTTAGGGTCTGTGTTTGCTAATCTTGTTTCACTGTCCTGATACAGACTGCATGCATTATGGGAGTTAGAATCTGTCATTTCTTCTCAGATTATTATCTTTAAAAGCTTTACATTTCTTCTAAGAAAGCAAAAACCTTAGCAGCCTAGATTTGCTCTAAGATTTTAGATAAAACGCAAAGAAATGAGGGATACATTACAGTGTCACAGATTGTGCTTACAGGATCTTTCACCAATCAGTAGTATAGCATACCTGTGGAGAGCGTAGCTTTTTCTAAGTGGCTATACTTGTGTTTTCTGTTCCTACAAGAGATAGTAGCTGCTTTGTATCCCTATACCGTTACTTTTATTTACTTCCATCTTGTCCCCCCAAAATTTAAGGCAGCTGTATAGAGACATATAAAATAAATTTAAGATAGGGGAAGAGAACAGGATAAATAAACAATAAAGGTGGAAGTACGAATGAAAATTTTATTTCGAGCCAAGAGTGAGGTTACTGGGACAAAACCCATATGTGGTTTAGTCCTGCGTGTTTGCTGTCGATGGATCGCAGGTTTAAGGTGAACATCTCCGACAGCCAGTGTAGAGTGCAGTGTGGCAGGTTGCAGACTCTATTTACATTGTGACCTAGGAAAGGTCATTAATGAAATTAACCACTTACCTAATTTCACCAAAATAAATATAAACTATTTTTTATTGTAGGCAAGTGAACAAGATATCCTTAAATATCTGGTTAAATGGGGTGAGCATCAGCTGATGAAAAGAATAGCGGATAGAGGTAAGCGCAGTAAGTTTTCCCCAAAAGCTGACCTGCATGCAGTTACACGTCCGTCTTGACGGTGGCCACTATTGCCTGGTGAAAATAAAACTCTTTACAACTGGCAAAATTATTTAGTGGAGAGGGTACACTTTCTTAGAAATAAATATTCCAAAAAATTGTATTTTGTAACTTTAAAAGGCAGTTTGCTTTTAATGTTATCTATGTGCTTAATATTATATGTTGACTGATTTACAGAGTTAGTAGAATGAAATTTTTCATTTAACGAACGAAGTGTTACAATGCATATTGTTGATGACAATATTCTGGAGTTCGATAATGGTGAGTGCACAACATTGTAAATGTATTAGAAACCACTGACATGTACACTTCAAAGTGTTTTAAAATGGTGAGTTTTATGTTATATGAATTCTACTTCAATAAAAAATATGTGACTACCTCCAAAAAGCATTATTTGCTGTTTTTTAAAAAAATTCTGTGGAAGGTAGAAGAAGAAGTAATACTTGTGAATGGCCTCCAGCTGGGGATACTTCAGAAAGGAAGGAAGCGTCCTGTGGAGCTGGCCTTTCAGCGTTGGGAGCTTAGGGTTCTGCAGCAGTCTTATTTCTGCTTCGGGTTCGCCCACCCACCTGCTCCTTCCCCCAGAGAATACTGTGTTTCTCTGTATAATAAACCCAAATCAAAACATTTTAATTAGAAAAATTAAAGACAGATATTCCATTCCTGTCACTTTTCAGGAGCTTTATTTAGGTATAATTTACATACCACAAAGTTCACCTGTTTCAAGTGTCCGAGTCAGTGGTTTTGAGTACACTTACAGAGTTGTTTCACGTGGTGAAATATATAATATAAAAGTATCAAGCGAAACAGCCTTCACACCTTTTTATAGTGTTCCTTTAATACTGTGCTCCCCAAGAACTAGGAAACAAAAGTAGTCCTCCTCCTCTTCAGTTTCTCCTAATTTATTTCTCTGTGGCCTGTAGAAGCCTTTAGGAATTCTCAGATTTGAAATTTTTACAATATAATAACCCTTACTATTAATTTGGGACATTTTGGAAATGCCAGTAGACAGTCTGTCCCCCTTACTTGCAGGTTCTGTATGCGCAACTTCGTTAATTTGCTAAAATTTATCGGTACCCTCAAAATCAGTACTTACAGTGCTTTCATGAGCATCTGCAGACATGTGCAGTGACAAAAACTTTGAGTCCCCGGATGCACATGTTCCCACCTTCTTATTTCCACTCTCATGTAGTAAACAAGTGTCCTTTCTCAGTGTACTTAGCGCCATGTTTTTCACATTTTTATGGTTTTTGGGGGGCAATCTCACTGTTTAAAATCGCCTCCAAGAGGAATGCTTAGTCCTCTCGCATGTTCCTAAGGATATGCCTTACAGAGAAAATGCATGTGTTAGGTTAGCTTGGATCAGGTATGGGTTACCGTGCTGTTGGCCAAGTGTTCAATGTTAATACACCAACAGTCCTAATAAGGTGTCTCTTAACAGAAACATACATAAAACAAAGTTATAGTTTGATCAGTTGACAAAAATGTTTTGACCAAAAAGCTCACTGGAATGTGTTTCTGTGTATCTTTTAGCAGTGGTTCAGTATTTGCTCATGAGTTGTTCTTGGTGACTTTATAGAACATAACTACCCCAAGAATTGAGTGTATAATCATACTACGTAGTCATTATAGGTCATAGGTAATGTCATTTATTTGAGGCAGATAATGAGCATCCTTGATAAAATTTCCCTTACAACAGTAGTTTTCAGACTGGGTTAGAATGAAATGCTCTTCCATAGGAATGAGAGGGAAGCTAATAAGCAAATCAGGCTACACGTTTGTTTCAGTCACCTTCATATATAAGGGATCTGCCCTTACCCGTTACCCATTTGGAAGTTTTCTGTAAGATTTCATTTGAAAATCACATGATTTAAGGGAAATTCCAGTTTGCCTATAGACTGTGAAATATTTAGCATTTATATTAGTGAATGATAAAGATCTTTTTAAGCAAAAAATAAAAAGACGCCCCCCCCAGATGAAAGACAAAATGTATGTAAATTTCCCCCACTTTGACACCATAAGCATATACTTCAGATCTTTTCTTTTTGCTAATACTCAATAATGAAAACCTTTATTCTCTGCTGTGGACAGTGGAAATATATGTCAGAGATCAGATGGTTCACTTATATGCAGTAATATTCCCATATTATAGAAATTTAGGAAACTGTCATAAAAATCTTAAATAGGGTGCACTTCATTTTGCTGCTTTAGATGCTAGGTGATTAATATCTTGTTAAGTTGCTGTTAAATAAATGGTAACCTAATGAGCATACTGATAACCTGCAGTGACCAGAAATAGCAGTTGCCCTGCTGTGTTATTATACTAAAAACTAGACACACAAGTAAGAAAGCTTATGGAAAAGCCCTTGGTCAAACTAGAGTTTAACAGATTTTAATAAATGGCCAAAGATATTGTTCCTCTGAGTTAGTATATGGAAAAGAATCCTTTATTCTTTAGCACAGAATAGTCAGAAAAGAATGTTATACTGTTGATACCATGCTTTGTCTCTGTTCCAGAACATCTCTCTTAAGTAAACTTCCTAAGATATAAACATTATTTATAACCCCTTTTAAAGCAGATGTACCTCCATATGAAAAATGGTACTGAAAGTATACTAGAGAATAAAGAAAGCCTTTCTCTGAAAATTTGGATTTGATAACTTTCTTTTTATCTCAGAGCCAAACTTACTGAGCGGCACTGCTCATAGCGTGAACAAAAGAGGAGTAAAAAGACGGGACCTGGACATGGAAGAGCTCAGAGAGACCCTTTCTTCTCTCTTGCCTTTTGTGCGAATTGAACACATCTTACCTATAAACGGTGAAGTCCT
Organism: Macroglossus sobrinus; assembly: GCA_004027375.1. Classification (NCBI taxonomy): domain Eukaryota; kingdom Metazoa; phylum Chordata; class Mammalia; order Chiroptera; family Pteropodidae; genus Macroglossus; species Macroglossus sobrinus. Next base: position 69,920 of record PVKZ01002959.1, read on the forward strand.
AAGTGATGCAGTAAGTGTTTTTCTTCACTTATCCTTTTGTGAAAACAAAATGCACTAAACTGCGTGTTTTTTTTTTTCTTTTAATCATTGTAAATAACTTTAACTAGTGGTATTGTGAGATTGTAAATTCCATGAGGTCAGAGACAGATGTCTGTTTTGGACTATATGTATCCTCAATGTCCTGTCCTACACATGGCACGAATAAATGTTTGGTGGGTTTTGTAAGAGGATAGTTTCTAAGGAGTTAATTCAGCCATTTATCAATGTAGGTCAAGTATATCCTTATTAAAAAAGGAGAGGGTAGCAATTACCTTCGGAGACTCTTTAAGAACAGCAGTAAATGAGAAAGCAGGACAAAAGGCAGATGGTTCAGTGTAAAAATGTGGAATTAATCTTATATCTGTGTTTCACTTTAAAAGTAATGGGGCTGATCATGTTACTTTTATAAATTGTTTAAAATTAATTTTTTAAACATAGACTTGTCCAAAGTAATAAATGGGAAAATAAATATTATAAATATTAGTTTCTCATATATTAGTTTATAACTTCAATATAATACTATAAACATAATAGTCTTTTTCAAATAAACAGAAGTATTATAAAAGTCATCTGAAAAAAACTTGGTAAGAATTTTTTTGAATTCTCTATAAAGAACATAATGAAAGAGGGATGACTCTTCCAGAATGTAAAATATACTTTAAAATTCTAATATTTAATCTGTGGTGCTAGCATATTAATAGGCAAGACAAAATAGCCTAGAAAAAGATCCTAATTAAGGATATTGATCTTGTTATATTAATATTACATTAATAGTATAATGTGTTTAATACTATTAAACAGAATAAATGAGCTGTCACAAATCAGTGAGGCACTCGACTACCTAATGAGGGGGGAGGGAGGAAATTTGTTTAAAGGCAAACCTTTATTTCATTTGCCCACAAGATTAATCCCTGTTAGAATGAAGAATTACACATTAAATTGAAACATGGAAAAACTAGGAGAAAATAATTAAATATTCATGGAATCTCTGATTAGAAAAATGTTTAGTCTCACTAGTAGTTACACATACGCCAAAGAAAGCAAAATAAAACAGTAAATTATTTTTTTACATATTAAGTCCGTAATGTTTGAGATAATACTACTATCCCATAGGGAGAGTGTAGCTGGTGCATTGGTAGCATTGTCATTAAATATTTGGAAATAGCCTAAATATCTAAGAACAGGGAAACTAAATTATAGTACAACTACTGAACAGAATACTTTGCTGCCCTGGACAGAGGTTATAACAACTGATACAACAACATGGAAAATAATAGAATATAATTTTAGTAAGAATACAAAATATGTATTTTTATGTATTCTAGAAGATAGTTATGTTAAAATTAATTTGAAAAGGCAATATAGCAACATTACTAGTTTTAATAGATTAGATTTATGAGTGTGTTTTCTATTTTCTAAATATACTACTTTAAAATAATTTTAACTATATCACAATTAGACACTTATATTTAACAAGGATAATATTGAAGAAAGTGTTTGCTTTTGTTTAAAATCTAGGACTCAAACCAAGTTGAACCCTGAATTTGGTTTAGAAAAATATTTTAGAACTTTGGTTTTGTAGACTTAGAAAATACACATCGCTGCTTTTAATTCCATGCCTAACACATAATAAGTCCCCTGTAAAAGTTTGCCAATAATGGTTCTTAAGTGTTATGCACTCTTAGTATGTGCTAAGCACTGTGCCAGGTGCTTTTATCTGCATTACCTTCCCTGAACCCTCACAACCACCTTAAAAGCTGTAGGTACTTAATTTATATTCCCTGAGCGTGGTTAAGAGAATATAACAGGGTGCAGTGTTGCATCTCCAGGGACTCGTAGGAGCTCTTCACGTGAGGTCCAGGCAAAAGGAGATGTCTGTGGTCACGAGGCTCTTAACTGGGGAGCTGAGGTGTGAGCCACGTCTGCCTTTCCCTTCTGGCCCCTGCTCGTGAGCCCCTTGCACACTGCTTGTATCCTGGAACTGTAGGTGCGGGCCCTGTAGGTCTTGTTTTGTCTTGGGAGGAAGCGGGTTGGGTAGCAATAGAATCAGTTCCTAGGTGAGTAAGGGAAAAAATAAAAATAAAAAATAAAAACTTTCATTAAGAGTTCTGAAAGTTAATCTGATTCATTGCATTCTTCATAATGCTCTGGTTTTAAACTCATCGTTCCGTTATTTAGAGAAAAATGGAAAATTGTGCTACCTTTCTTGCTGAATCCTTTAAATATTATTAAACATTTGAAGTATTTTTAAATTCCACATTTATGCCTAAATTTTTATACAAATGGCAAAGTTTGAACATTTTGATTTATAAGTATAATTTTTTTCTTAGTAGTATCATAGCGCTACGCAAATGTCTAATTTATGTAAAAAATAATTTTTTTTCCCCAAGATGAAAAGAGGCTTGATTAGTACTCCTCCATCAGATATGCTTCCTACATCAGAAGGTGGAAAGTCAAATGCCTGGTTACGGCAGAAAAACGCTGGAATATACGTTCGCCCTCGACTGTTCTCCCCCTATGTGGAGGAAGCAAAGGTAATGAAAACCATTTTAAGATATTAGACTACTTTATTACAAACTATAAGCACAAAAATATTTATTGTGGCACTATGTACATATTTAGAAATAGTCTAAATGCCCAATAACAGGGAAAGGGAAAGTAAATTCTAGTTGGACTTCTTAACAGAATAGTTTTTTGAAATGTTTAATTATCAAGCATGCTCTTATGACTTAGGTCATGTTAAATTGCATTTTACATTTTTCTCATCTTAGTTGCCTTGCAAATGTTAACTTGGAAAATCATTTTGATTTCACTGAAATGGTTGTCAGTACTTTGTAATCTTCAGGATAGGGGAAATGTTCTGAAAGATTATACACATTTTGTCTTCCTTCACAAATTAAAGAAATGACACTAGTTCTTTAACATATTTCTGTAATGGCTGACTATTGGAATTTGTGTTTAGTTTTGGAATGAGTGCACAAACTAAGACAAAATTTCAGGCCTATTAAGTAAATAGTTGGCATTGCGTAGATTATAGCTCTCCAAGAAAATGTGGGAATGTAAAAATGAAATACTGTAATTTTTATTAGATGTATTCAGCCATCAGAACTTTAGTATGGCCTTTTGAGGAACTGAGAGTCTTTGAAAGTCAGAAATCACTCTTAAGATTTATGAAATACATCAACAGGCAAAACAATGTGTGTTTGGGTAGAATTAAGTTACCTTAAAATTGTTCTCGTTTTTTGTGCTCACTCCAGCAGCACATATACTAAAATTGGAACGATAGAGGTTAGTTAGCATGGACCCTGTGCAAGGATGACAACGCAAATTCGTGAAGTAGTCCCTATTTTTAAAAATTGTCCTAGTTTAAGATATATGAAAGGATTTGTGAGAAGTTTATTTTATTGATTAGGTTGATACTCTGCCTTTTATTGAGTAGGTGACATTTTAAATAGTTCGAAAACAGAATGATTGCATCTGGTCTTTCTGGGATGAGTTCAGTACTTCAAGTCACTGTGGTAGCTGAGGCCTTTATAAAAGGTTGAGGCTGGTGTTAAAAGGTCTATAATAAACTAGAGCTACCCTCCATTCTGCCTTGTCTCATAAAGTACAGTAATCAGTAGTCCTCCTGGCACTTCCCTGCTTCTCAGATGGCTGGCTGTACCTATGTAGAAGTAGGTAATAGCCCTAAGGAAATGTGGAAAATGTTTATATGTTATGTCATTGTGCCCATTATGCAGTGCAGTGAGATAGAGTCATCTGAAACAGAGTTTAACAATTGGGTTTATTTATAGGTCTCTTGAATTTAATATCAATATTAATATTTAGTCTTTTGAGTATTTTTTGTTGGATCTGTTGTTTAGCCCATATATACAGTGTTTTCTTAATTCATATCAACTTTATATTTAATTTATTTCTGATTAATTGTATAGTCCTTCAAATTTCAAATACTCCAGTTAAAAGGAAACTCTTCAGAAGATGATTTTATTTTTCAAAGATACTCCAAAAAATCCTTTAAAAATTAAAGAGGTAGGGGTACTTTCTCCTTAAACCACTAATTGTAAACTTCATACAATGAAGTAATTCACTTTTTACATGCTGAAGGTAATAATCTGTCTCCAAATGTGATTGAACAGAGATGAAGGGTTGACTAATTCTGTTAATACTGAATTAATTGTTATTTCAGTCAGTACTAGACGAGATGATGGTGGAACAAACAGATCTTGTGCGTTTGAGAATGGTTAGAATGTCCAATGTGCCAGACACGCTTTACATGGTCAATAATGCCGTACCACAGTGCTGTCACGTGATCAGCCACCAGCAGATCAGCAGTAACCAGTCAAGCCCTCCTTCGGTGGTAGCCAATGAAATTCCTGGTAAGGCAGTAACCTTGTTTTAGGCATGAATGTTAATAAATAATAGGATTTTTTTTGTAATCCCATTATACATGCTAATTCTCTCCACGTTCTAATACTCATTACACATTGTTCTCAAAGAATAAATACTTACAAGCTAAGTTTTTTGTTTCGTATTTTACTTTACAGTAACAGGTGTGTACAGTTTTTCTGTTTTTCCCGGGGTTTCTCAGCCTTGGCCCCGCTGACTGAGGGATGGATAGTTCTTGGTTGTGGAGGCCGTGCCGTGTGATGTGGGGTGTTCAGCAGCCCTCTCGGCCAGTACCATGCACACACACCCCTCGTTCTCAGCTGCCTTTCAGAAACATGTTTATGTGTCTAGCCATCGCCAATGCACACTGTGGGGCAAAATCGCCTCCTGTTGAGAACCACTGGTCTAGAGGAATTCGGATCTTTCATCACCATAGGATATTCCTTGCATTATGAGACCTTCTGGGAAGGGTGTAAACTTATGTCTTTGAGTTTACATATGTCACCAAAAAATGTGATCACTGTTGGTTTCCCTGAGATCCAGTTTCCCAAGACCTGGTCCATGAATTTTATTGTGGTGCAGGCCTGTGTCTCTGCACTGAGGGGAGTAGTCACAGGTAGAGGTGTAACTGTCATGTCCAAAGGCTTCTGAACATTGGAAGTCTTTTGTCAGTTTCTGAGGTAAGAAAATCAACAGTGATCTGGGGGTCAGAAATTTACAGCTCTTGCCAATTACTATTAAAAAATTTTTAAAAATTCAGCAAACTGTAGCATTATTAGAAATAGTGTCATCTATTTTCTCAAATGTTTAAGGTTAAATAAAAGACATAATGACAACTTTGAATTGAACACATTTTGTTCTGGGACTAATGATCAGTTTGTTGCCTTATCAGATTTGTCCACTATGTGTTTATTTAAAGTATATATTGGATAACGGTATGAAGAGAAATATTTCTGTATCTGATTTGTGTAGATTTTGAAGCTTTGACAATTAGCACGGTTTTTATCAGCTTGGGTTAATACAGTTGATTAATAGCATAATTTAATCTTAAAGCCGAATCTCAAAAGCACAAACATTCACAATTCAGTATGCTCAGAAAAGTAAGTCTTGTCTTTCTTTTGTAACTAATGAGATGTGGCCCTGTTCCGGTGTCATCCTGATTCTGACTTGCCCACCGTTTTCCAATGAAAGTCTGTGTAGCTTATTGGAGAAGACTTTGGGCTCATGTCCTGGCTCCGCCACTTCATTTGTGTGACGTGGACAAGCTATTTGCTCTCCTGAGCTTTAATTTCCTTGTCTACAAAATGGAGATACCTCCTTTCTAGGGTCGTTGTGAAGATGTAAGGAAGCACCATGTGTTAATATGCTTAGGAGTTTGCCTGGCACAAAGCAGGCACTCAATAAATAGTAGCTCTCCTTTCCCCAATAATAATAATCAGTGATTACTCCAGTCAGTTTGTCTCATAGGCATTTATGGGCTCCATGCCCTTCTCCCCGGCCCTTTGCTACAGTCTTGCTCCAGCTTCCTAACCCGCATCCCCGCCTCCAGCCTCACTCCCTCCCATTCTGGGCTTTACACCAGGCCTCAGCAACATTTTTCTGGGAAAGATGAGATAAAAAATATTTTAGGTTTTGTGGGTTTTAGGGCTACATTTTCTGTCACAACTACTCAACTCTGTTCAACTCCGCCGTTGTAGGCCAGAAGCAGCCATAGACGATACCTAAAGGAATGGGGGTGGCGTGTGCCAGCAAAACTGTTTACAGAAGCAGGCAGCTGTCCTGATTTAGCCTGCAGGCCATGGTTTGCTGACCACTGCTTACCACTGCTCAGTGCACTCACCACATCACAGCTCTGATCCTGCCGTTCCCCTGCTCAAGTGACTACACAGAACACAATTTAAAGCCCTCATCCTGACATACAGGGTCATTCACGGGCTGCCCCACCCCTCCTTCTGACCTTTCTTAATGCTCTTCTTGCTTTTACTCATGAACCCTGAGTTCTGGCCATGCCACCTACTGTTCCATACTGGTTCTCACTCGCACGTTTTGCACGTGCCTGATCCCGTCTGCTCAGAAAGTCTTCACTCTGCCTTCTTTGTTTGTCTGGTTTTCTCTCATTCTTCAAGACTCCATTCAGGGTTCGCTTTGGCTAGGAAGCCTTTCCTGCCTGCCTCCAGTCCAGGTTGGGGTGCCCCTCCTGCAAGCATCCTTTGCATATTTTTCGCCATGACCCGCAGTGGTCCTGGACTCTACTGGTTTACTTAGTTAACGGCGCTAAAACCAGAGTCATTTAAGCACAGGGATCCTTTGTCCCGTGCACCCTCATACCCGAGTCCAGTCCCTGCCACATAGTCAGGACTCAAAAATTATTTGAATAAAAGAGTGAATAGACTTTAAAGACTTAGGAAATATCTTGAGATTCAGAAGAGAATATGTGCAAGGGATATTTTATTTAGGCTGTGAACTCATAAGGCTCAGGAGCTGTTCGGGTATTATCAAGAGCTTTTGGGCACAGTGAAAATGTAAAACCTTAAAAAATAATTAGAAGTATATATATTGCTAAGTTGCCAGGAAATTAAAATATCAAAAATGTATAAAAGGATTCTGATGCAGAACACATGCTGCTTTTTCTTGTGCTCAGCGGGTGATCTTTTGTGTAGCGCAGGTATTTTGCCCACAAACTGTTTTTCTTCTTCCAGTTCCTCGTCTCCTCATTTTGAAAGACATGGTCAGACGTCTGCAGGAACTCCGACACACGGAGCAGGTGCAGCGGGCCTACGCGCTGAACTGTGGGGAAGGCGCCACAGTCAGCTATGAAATTCAGATTCGGGTATTGAGGGAGTTTGGTCTGGCGGATGCTGCTGCGGAGCTCCTGCAGGTGGGGAACAGCGTTGAACTGTTTAAAATAGGGAGCCATGGTTGTTATTCCAGCAGCATTTTGGACATCCCAGAAGTCCTCACAGCATGCATCTTTTTTTATAATTTGTGCTCTTATTCACTGCCTCTAGTGTACTGGGTAACCTTGAGAGTCGGCGTGGTAGCGTAGATATAGCGCAGGCTCGGGGGTGAGAGCTGGGTTTATGTCCCGGCTCTGCTGCTGACCAATTATGTAACTTGGGGCAGTTACTTAACCACTCTGAGCATCAGTTTCCTTATGTGTCAGATGGATTGTTGTGAAGATCAGAGCTGCTGTATATAAACCGTAGCCGTATCTCACACGTAATGAATATATAGACGGTAACTGCTAGAAGTTCATGGTGTGTGTGCCCAACAGAGCTGAAAGAGGGAGTAGAAAAGTCTGGCCCTCCACTGCTCTCTCTCCCTGGTTTGGTCACTAGATTTCAGATTTTGGCTGCCTCACTTTTTCCTCCCTCCTCCCCCTTATAAGAAATGTTTTTGCATGATGGTTTAAAACCCTATAAGCACAGGAATCAAGAAATGAGTGCCTTTTTTTTTTAACTAGCAAGGAAAAAAACATTTCTAGTAATTATTAGGTATAAAAGCAACAGCATTGGTTTTGCAATGAAGATGGAATTCATAAAGTACAGTGGTCGCCCCTTACCCATGGGGGACGTGCTCCAAGACCTTGAGGGGACACCTGGGACTGGGCCGTAGTGAACCGTACATACCTTGTGTTTCTTCTTGTACATGCCTGTGATAAAGTCCAGTGTATAAATGAGGCACAGTAAGAGATCAACAGTAACTAAAAATAAAGTTATACCAATATACAGTACTGAGTACTGTAACACGAGTTATGTGAATGTGGTCTCTCAAATTATCTTGTGGCACTATGCCTACAGCACGGGGACACTGAAAAAGAGATGGTTCGCGTTCTAGGCACGACAGTGGGATAGCATGAGATTTCATCACAGCACTCAGAATGGCTCACCATTTAAACTTACAAATTGTTTGTTTCTGGAATTTTCCATGCAGTATTTTTTGGACCATGGTTAACTGCGGGTAGCCGAAACCGCGGAAAGCAAAACCTCAGACGAGGGGGTCTGCTGTAGTCTGCTCATGGCCCCTAAATCAGAGCCTAAATTAAATTTCATTTTCTCTGGTCACGTGATTGAATTGTTTTCTTGCCGCTGGCTCCCAACCCCCGAAGCCCGAGGCTGCCGTGCGCTGCTCGCAGGCGAGGCAGCAGGCCTTCGCAGGTTCCTGATTTTCATAATTTGCTGCCGTTTCTACCCATTAAAAGATGGTCTTGTTTTTTATTCATTTCTCTTTCTTTTGCCATTCAAATTGTATCTTATTTGATAAAAGTTTTATAATTTCAGTATTCCCTATTGTTTATCAAAATATTAATCAAACTTATTCCTATAGAATGCGTAAGAAATAGTATTTTGTAGTTTTTATTTCAGACTGAGAGTATACCGCTGTTTTATCAGAAGGTTGTAGGAGGACCCTCACTTGTATGCCTTTTCATTGGTATTTAATTGTAATTTTGTTTTCTTAGCAAAGACATTTGAATTAGGTTTTATTTCCTGTTTTTGCATTATCACATAATCTTGCAAGAGATGACTGGCCTCCTTGCTGGAATATATTCAGTTAAGCAGCTCTTTTTTAATAGCCGTATGGTAGGCTACAGAGGCTACAGTCTGTCCTTTTGAACTACTAAGGCACTTTTTTCTTGGAGGCTTCTGGCCTAGAAAAGCATGTTGTGCCTTTTACTCTTGCTGCATGTGGTTGCCTTAGGGCCTCGCTTCATTCTCTCAGCCTGTAAATTTTCATCTAGGAAATCTATTAATAAAAGTCTCTCTCTTTTTTTTTAATCTTAGAATCCTCACAAGTTCTTTCCTGACGAACGTTTTGGGGATGAAAGTCCGCTCTTGACAATAAGACAGTCCGGGAGATGCCGAGTTAACAGCACCCCCACTGCAGAAACCTTGTTTACAGATCTGGACTCTTTCGTGGCCTTCCATCCACCCTTGCCCCCTCCACCACCTCCATACCACCCCCCAGCCACCCCCATCCATAACCAGCTCAAAGCGAGCTGGAAACAAAGACCTCCCACTCAGCATCCTTCACGTTCGTTTTCTTACCCCTGTAATCATTCGCTGTTTCACTCCCGCACGGCTCCTAAAGCCGGTCCCCCGCCAGTCTATCTGCCAGGTGTCAAAGCAGCAGCACCTGACTGCACCAACACCACAGGCCTGGGGAGACAGACGGCCGCTGCCACTGCTGCCACCTCAGCAACAGTAGCATCTGAGAAGCAAGCGGTAAGTTAGCACTTCCGTCACTCACCTAAAATAAAAGGTCTGTGGACTGTCAGATGCATTCCCCCAGCCCCGGCAGCCCTAGCAGGGCTCAGCAGTGCCCAGCAGTGCCCAGAAGTGTTGCTGGCAGGCCGACAGCACTCGGGGGATATGGCAAAGGGAGAATAAGGGTGTAGGTGAGTGAGAAGGGACAGAGAAGAGAGACCAGGGTGTATGTGGGAGTGGGCGAGAGCCTGCCTTACCTTTAGGTTTCTTTGCAGGTGCGGGGAAGGGGCGGGGTTACTGGCTAACACAGGGCAGTCGCCAGTTTCACCGTCTAGACTCTGCCCATGACTTCCATAGAATCTACTATTCCACCAAAAGCTGTGATGGGGCAGGAAGCTTCCCCTCAGGAACAATGTGGCAGAAGACTCCCCATTCAGAAAGTCAGCGCTCGTGCCCAACTCTGCTTCTGGCAGGCTGTCCAACAGAGCGCCGTTCGGGGGTCGCGGTAGCTGGCACTCACTGCTAGCTCGTTAAGGAAGCGAGAGTTCTTTGCTTGATTTTGCACTGCCTTAGCGGTTGAAGCTCTGCTTTATGTAATACATTTGGAAAAAAAAAAAAAAACAATGGTGCTTTTTAAGTCTTCCTGCTCAGTCACATGCTGTCAGTAGCATTCAATCTAGAGAGAAACGAAAGATGCATATATTAGTTCAGGAAATCTTCATTAAAATAGAACTTTGTGACTTCTAGGGACTAGTGTACGTACAACTTGGGTCAAATTGTGATCCTTCCTCACCTTATACCACACTTCTACCCATTCCCCCTGCTCTGACCCCCAAACCCCCATAAAGGAGAAACAACAAAGGTCAAGATAGTGTTTGATAAACCAAATTCCCATCTTCGTATTGGCCTGGGCCTCAGTTCTGCAATTACAAAAGTTATACCGCTTTCTATGTTAAATAAAGCTCCCTTTAAAGGTGATTTACTTGTATGTTCGTTACATCATCTATTATAATGAAAAATTGGAATGACTTATGTCTAGCAGTGGGAGTTAAGTGAGTCACAGTGAAGTGGGATATTGCACAGTCATTTAAATAGTAATCGCAAAGAAAATTTAGCGACAGAATTATACCATATACTTTGTAAGATTATATGGACAAAAAAAAAAGGTGAGAGGAAATACCTCAAAATGTTAACAAGCAGTTATCTCAGTAGGGAAGGTTAGGGTTTTTTGTTGTTGGGTTTGGAGGGGTTTTTTTTTGCATTTATAGTTGTCTGTTTTTATCATTCTTGTTTATATGTTTATCATTCTTAACAATAAGCATGTATTTTATAATGAGGAAGCAACATCAGTGAACATCTTTTTACAAAGAGGGAACCATGGGCCTTGTAACCCTCACCCCTTTTATTTCTGTTTGCAGTGTACACAGCCTGTGCTAAATGATCTAATGCCAGATATCGCCATGGGCGTGTCCACACTGTCACTCAAGGACAGGAGACTTCCAGAGCTTGCTGTAGACACAGAATTAAGCCAGGCCGTTTCTGAAGTAGGACCAGGGCCCCCTCAGCATCTATCGTGTATTCCACAGAGACATACACACACATCTCGAAAGAAACACACACTAGAGCAAAAAACAGATGCCCGAGAAAATCAGCAGGAATATCCGGATTTCTATGACTTCTCAAATGCTGCTTGTAGACCTTCTACTCCTGCTCCTGGCAGGCGCACCCCTCCCCCTTCACAAGGTGGATATTTCGGTCCCGATTTGTATAGCCACAGCAAGGCATCACCAAGTGGCTTAAAGTCAGCCTACCTGCCTGGCCAGACTTCTCCTGAAAAGCAGGAAGAAGCGAGGAGAGAGCACCCACTTTCCCCCGACGGGCACGTGCACAGACCGAAGAACGAGCCGATACACCTCGATGTCGTCGAGCAACCTCCGCAGCGGTCAGACTTCTCTCCGGCGGCCCCAGACAGCGCCGGCAGTGGCCCGGCCGACGTCCGGGGCCGAACCGCAGTGGAGACTGACTTGACTTTTGGGCTGACTCCCAACAGACTTTCACATTCTGCATGTAGCTCTGAAGCTCCGGAGGAGAGAGCCAGTAGAAGACTAGCAGACAGTGAGTCCCTGGGCCACCGAGCTCAGCGCAATACGGATTTGGAAAGGGAAGATTCGGTCAGCAGAGGAAGGAGGTCACCGAGCAAACCAGACTTCCTCTACAAAAAGTCTGCCCTCTGAACGCAACCTCCAAGTCGTCTGTGCCTGAGATGTGAAACATCCCATTTTTGATGTAACCCAACAACTTAGAGACCAGTGTCTCGATGCCAGCTCATCCCTCGGTGTCACGTCGTTTTATTCTGGTTTTGTATATACGTGTTTATTAGACATGGCATGCTAAGAGGGTTATTTTGAATGCTGCATCTGTCTGTTTTGTGTTTGAACAACTGTGTGGGGAAGCATTTTTAAGAGCAAGCAAGCTGGCACTTTTTTTTCTCTTTACAAATGATGGGATTTTTTTTGCACTTGTACATTTATTTTATCTGTATTGATTTTATATCAGTATGTTAAATTTTATCGCCACATTTAAAGGACTGTATTTTCATACTTTTTGCATTTTACCGTTCATCTACCAATTTCCACGTGCATTGGATTGCACATAAGATGTATTTTCTTATGAAATAGTTCTGTGTTTATTTTTTAATTATAGAAATTCCAAAGAACAGCACATCAAAATGCTCCTCTCTTTTCAGTAATCGTTTTGGTTCAGAAATCTTCCTGCTCAATCTGTAGATCTATTGTCATTCTTTTTTAACGAGTCCTGGGAGCTGGACTTCCCTCCTCCAGCGGGAGTCCAGTCAGGACCCTGGGTTTTCTGGTTCAGTAAAGAACCGGAAGGAGAAAAGCCTTTGTCCCCCCGGCTCAAACGCTGTGGCTGCGTGTGCAGTGTGGACACTGTCAGAACCGCTGCCGGGCCCGGTAGTGTGCGTGAGAGGGCCACGAGATGCGGCTGCAGAGAGATCAGATCTCACTTGGAATCCTGAAGTCCAGGAGCTTGCAAAGTCACGGAAAGGTCGCACTAGGGGATTTCTGGTTCTGAGCGCCATCAGCTCCCCCGCCGAGATGGGGAAATGACTGCTTGCTGCCTTCCTTGTCTTGATCTCTGTGGGAAACAAAAACAAAACAAAACAAAACAAAAAAAACAACAAAAGGGCTTCAGTCTTACAGATGTCGTTTGCTGTTTGTAAGCATATGTTTTCAATGTTTTTTAAAGTGTGTCTGGATTTCGGTGTCCTATAAAAAGTCATTGTATAATGCATAATGCTTTGTCACCAAAAAAGAAAAACCATTTTTTTTTTTTTCAGCAAAACACTAAATGTCCTACTTGAACTCCACTGGGGGGACGCTGGTTTGGGATTTTACTGAACCACTGAGCACATGGGGTCTTAGAGCCTCTCCCTGGGAAGGGCGACGCATGAGCTAAGGACTGTTTTTTCTTACTCTCCAGTGTAAATATATTGGTATTTGAGTTTTTAAATCACTTCAACATTATTTGAGCATTCACTTTGTACTTTTACAGACACAAACACATACAACCGTAGCACTTAGAAGAAAAGAGAACTCCGCACAGTCCCTCGTGCCAAGGATGTTTGGGAGCCTCTTTTCCGTGTATGTGTGTGTAAATATATATATATATATAAACTATGAATCACTCACACTCACTCCTAAAACTATGCAGGGCTAGGGAGCCTTTACAAGCTACCGTTTAAACGAATTACATGCACTTTGAAGTCAGTGAGTCTCTATTGGGTGTCGACAACTCTGATTTCTCCCCAAACTGTAGTTTCTCTTGCAGTCTCTTCCTTCCTACTTTACCCTGTGGATATACGCTCAGGAATAATCTGACATTTTAGAAAACCCTCACAGTAGATCGTCTCAGAGACGGCAGACGCATCGGTGTACGTGCGTTGCCGGCCTCCCGCCGGCCTAAGCCGTGGCAGCGCGCCCGTCCACGTGGGTGACATCGCCCTCCGGGTCGGTGACGTCGCCCACGCCCACCGCGCGCCAGACCCGCCCCCGCCCCGCCCGTCCCCCCCACCCTCCAGTTAACACTAGGCTTCCGTCGGGTCGGCCACACGTCACCTTCGAGGCTCCCTTTTTTAAACACAGAAAACCATAGGACTCTTCTCATTTTTAGGAGGTTTGACTGGAATAGATGCTGGTGTCTTTTGAAGCCAATCTCAGTCTGTCTCTCAGAAACAAAAATCGTCAATTCCATCCTACTCCTTAATGTGTGTTTCTGTTCCTATGTTGACATAAATTATTTTGGTAGTTTTAAATTTCTAATCTGAATTCAGACTGCATTGTGCTGGTACTGCAGATAAGAATGAGCAGAGCTAATTTGGGTGGGAAAAGCTTTCTCTGACCTGTTTTTTGTTTTTTAACGTTCAACAAGAGCTATTGATGCCACACTTTTTTCTGAAAATGTATTAAATATTCTTTCATATCCCCAAAGTGTAATTATCAGTGGCCACTGTTCATAGTCTTAATTTATGAAGTTTGCTTTTAACAGTTTAGTATCCTACCTGGCTACACTATGTGTGTAGAGAGAAACCTGCTTTACCCCAGGGGACTGTGGAACAATGTGACTTGCAGAAGGTAAACAGGTGTGGTTTTCGTGAGTGTCAGGGTAGGTGCTAGCGGGCTTTCAGTGTATCTGGTGGGGTATGGGCTAATAGGGTGGATTGAATAGCTCTGTGCCTCTGGCTTTTGAACCTATCCAGTCTTTTTTAATGCTTACTAAGATAAATGTGAAGTGTGCATAAGATTGCTCTCAGAAAAAAAAATTAAAAACAGGTAGATTATAAAATTTAGGCCACAGGACCTGGCATGTTACTTACTCGGTGTAGACATTTCATGAGAACCAAATTTCAGAATACCGGATCTCGGTCCTGAGGCTCTGGACAATCAGGTGGTAAGACAATCGCCAATTTGGTGCCCGCCTAGCTGAGGTTAGAGGACTACCCTGTAGATCCCGGGTTGGAAAAAAATCCACGTTTCTTCAAGATGCTGTTGGCCTTTTTCTTACATTTTTCTTTTAGTTTTGTCATCTTGATGAATAATTTAAGTTCAAAGTTACCTGGAATGCCTAAGGAAAAAGGTAGCAGCATGAAAGGCAAAAATGACTTCTGAACAACATTTGGTTGAATTTTCCACATACCAAAGTCTGTCTCATGTGACCCTTCAGCTCTCTCTCGGCACCTGGCCCTAGACTTGAGCTCTCCTGACATTTTGATAACCAGCTAGATTCTAAGGATTTTTAATGAGTTCCTTTATTTGAGTCTCTTTTTTAGAATTATCTGAAACTTTACCTAATTCTTGTTTTTGCTTCCTTCAGAAACTCTATCATGATTGCCTTCCTTCACTGGGTTTTCACTTGATTTGTTGGTTAAGTTCTAGCGATGGGCAATACTCGTCCTTTTGAATTAAGGTGATGACACCGTGGGAGGGCAACGGCATAAGTGGCAGTGGCAGCTGTGGAGCTCACAGCTGACCTGTCAGCCTCTAGAGGTGAAGAAGGGTCCCTTTCTCAGCAACTACTCAACAAAATAAGATATTTTCATAATATTTAATAAGTCTTTTAGGGGAAAATGTGTTTCATGAAACACTTGTGTAAGATACTTGTAGTTCGAAGGCATTCGTGTTTTTATCTTAGGGCTGAACTCAAAGGGAAATGTTTATTTGACTTCTTCAGTTATTTGGTTGACTTTCAACTTTCTGTTGAGAATTACTATTAAAGCAGTAGTGATGGGTGCTATTCCCGGTTCTGCAGTGGTTTACTTCCTCTACTAAGTAATTTACTTTCAAACCTCATTACAGATAATCTTGCTAAAAGAGTTACTGTCACATGCTAAAAGGTATTTTACTATTTTCTATTAACACTTGTGTGAACGATGTTTTATGAATGTCTTTCTGTCTGATGAATTACAATAGCTGTTATATAATGGTTGTATCGGTAAGTCTTTCGATTTGTTTTCCCCCTATACAACCCTCAGACTGTGTGTCAATCTTCCATATTCTGCATATGATAATGCCATGGCTGTTTCTATAGAAAGATTCCTTGCAAGTGTCTTGACAATAACCTCTTGTGTCTGTGTGTTTACGTGGGTTCTGCCTAAGAGACGACAAGCTCTGGAAGCTTCGTCGTGTACCTGCACGCGACTGCGTCCGGGTGCCCTGGGCAGGTGGTCTGCAGTCCCGCCCTTGTAGACGGGGCGCTGAGTTTCCCAAACTCCACTTGCTGTGTATGTGCCACATCTGTCCCCCAGAGAGGTGGTACTCCTGCCACACTGCATTTCTTGTGGTTGTGCTGTTACTGGTATAAAGTCAAGTGCCTTCAATGCTAAAGGCTCAGAAATTTTTCTTAAAACTGATTTCATGTCCTATGCAAGTGTTTTCTACAACCTGCATAACCAGTACTTTGTAAAACTTGTTTACGCTTCAATTGTACATAGTGTTTTTTTAAAAGAAATATATAGTATTTTTATTTAGGTACTTCCAAACTTGAATTCGTCTGTGTGAAACATTGTAAACGATACATTTCTCTTTTGAGTATCATTACAGTTGTACAGAGGTTTTCACTGGTTCTATTTTTCTACTGTTACTGATAAGCATGTAACACTGACTTTATCCTACATATAGTTGGCATTTCAAATAAATAAATGGCTTGTCTAGAACCTGTGGAGTTGGATACAATCTTTTTTAGCACGTACCCTGCGGCCCTCGGTTACAGAGGCGATGGTACCGTCTACGGTGGAACCAGGAGCTTTTCTGTGGGAACTTCCCCTCTGTTTCTAGGATTTCAGTTATTTGACGCCCCTTTTTTTTTTTATTATCATGGTTTTCTTGGAAATATGTTTTCATTTGTCAAATGTGAGCAAAATGTTACTTGCCCAGGCGTCTCCAGGTTAAGCTCCCCATTTTGCCTACATGGACCCAGCACCTGGAATGTGCCAAGCACTGTGGTCAGCTGGAGATCCAGGTGTATGTACCCCAAGATCCACAAGCTTCTAGGTGTCAGAGACCTCAGATCCTGAGCTTTTTTTTCTCCTTCAAACTCAGGCTTATTGGTACTTTTCAGTTTGAAGAAAAAGGGTTGTGATCTAGAGTCTAGGTTTCTGAAAACATACGAAATAGAAAGTCTCCAATTTCCATTTTTAACAGCTATTTAAATTTTTTATTTTAATCATTTCACTGATAAGTTCTAGCATTTCACCCTTCATGCCTCTCTAAGGCTATTCTGTGAATTTTGTAACCATCTTAGGTTTAACTACAGAGTATCGAGATAAAATACTAAGGTTTTTGTGAGGTTAAAAATCTGAAAAAGGAAATTGAGCGAGTCAGCTCTCACGTCTTTGCTCGTGGATTCCCCCTGGAAACTTGAACTCCGGCCAGCTTCCCTAGCCACTTTGGGCCTTGTTTCTCCTCAGTGCACTAAGAAATGTTTGAGGCCACTCTTCCCAGAGTCTGGGAATACAGAGCAGCAGACAGGATACCTATTCTCAGAAATACAAACTATAGCTGGAAATGACTTCGGTCCTGGAAACAATGAGTTTAGTACACAGCAGTAGGAGGCCGTCCTGGCTGAGGGCAAGGCTGGCTTGCCATGGCCGGGGAGTGAGCGGGAGGGGAGGTATGCTGGTTTCAGTGCTGAGCACTGTTTTTTCCTTTAATCAATCAATGAATTAGGCACTATTTAATCTGTGACTTACATACTATTTTTCGTGCCATTTTACAAGTGAGGAAACCAAAGCACAGATATGGAGTCACTTGTCCAAGGTCATATAGCTAATGAGTTTAAACCCAGGCATTCTGGCTCCAGAGCCCAAGTATCTCACCATGGTGGTGTACTGTGCACCAGGAAGTGAGGTGGCCCGGGCAGGGGGTACACTGTACATGGGGAGGGGTGGGGAGGTGCAAGCGTGGCACTCATTTGTTCAGCAAACATTGGTTCACCAAATAAGTCAGCAACTTCTAGGTCCTCAGGGACAGTAATGAACAAGACAGGCACAGTCTTTCCCCCGTAACAATTTTTGGGTCTCAAGAAAGAAAAGACATTGAATGAATCACAGAGGTAAGGCTGGGGGCGTCTAACCGGTGTCAGGACCACAGGGCAAGGAGGCGAGGGATTCTGGGAAGGGCTTCCAGGAAGAGGCGGAGCCTGAGGCAGGCAAGAGGTGGGCTGGGCCCGCCTTGCTGGCCCTGATAGGACGGGCTGAGGATTTTGAAATTGATCCTAACAGCAACAGGAAGCGACTACGAAGTTTTAAGCAGGAGCAAAAGGTAATCGGATTTCCATGGCCTGTCATGGATTGAAGAGGAGCAGGAGTGGATTGGGAACCAGGCAGGAGGCGGGCAGCCGGCCAGGGGACAGCCTGAATCGCCCACAGAGAACCAAGAACCCATAGTGAATATGATGAGGGTGTCATTTCTACAGGACTCGGTGATTGGGTGTGGGGAGAGGGCAGGAGGAGTCAGGCCCAGAGGAAGGACCATAAGTTTAACGACGTCTCCATTCCCAGCCTCGCTTGGGGAGGCTGAGCTGGATTCATGTTTCTTGGAAGGTTTAGAAAACCCTCCCTGGACTGGTTTAGATGCTGGAAGAGAGTCCATTTCCGTCATGTATGTCTAAACTAATTTACCAAAACAAATCTAAGTAAAGACTCAATTCAACGTTCTTCTCAGCCTGGGGCAAAACATGATATCCTGTGATTTTGGCAAAAGCTATCAGCATCTTCTGTCATTTCTGCCCCGAGAGTCTCAGCTGCTCCCTGGTGCCCCGTTTCAGTGAGGCGGGGCTGGTGGAGCAAAACGAGCAGAGCCTGGGATCCGGCAGACGTGCATTTAACACCCAGGGTCACCAAAGACTAGCTGCGGAGCCTCAGCTTCTCGGAGCCTCAGTTTTCACATCTGTACAATGGGGGGTGGACAATAATATTCTTCGAGTGGGTAGGTGAGATGAAATCACGTAGGCAGCAGTTTCCAGCCCTTTGCTGCGCTCGGCATGAATGAGCATGCCCGTTCATGCATTAACCAGCGGAGTGCCCATCCTGTGGCGGGCACCGCATCCAGCACTTCAGTGCTGAGCTGGAAAGACAGTCCATGGCCTCACAGAATTTACGATTTAGTGGAGAGGATAGATATTAGGCAGATAAGCTCACAAATATTAATATGTGCTATTATAAGGCGAAATAGCAATTAGAATATTAACCACACCATGATGTCTCAGCTCTTTTCAGCCATGGTTAAGAGGTCATTGAGTGCGGTGGGGGTGCCAGGCAGGAAAGAGAGGGGAGCCTCAGCAGCATTCGACCAGCATACAAAGAGAATCTGGGGAATGAAATTACTGACTTGACTCTGCAGCTCTGTGACTACACTGTGGAGCAGGTGCACCTGGCATTCTGAAGCAGCTCTTTTCAATCCCCAGTTGCTGCCCCATTTTATTTATGCTCCATGCCTGCTAACCCAGGTGAGCTCTCCTGATGGAGCTGAGACACCCCTGCCTTCGTGTGAGGTGCTGTGACTCTCACGTGGTCACCCCACTGCTGTGTCCTTCAGCTGGCCTCTTGCAATGAGAACGGTCCGAGTTGCCTCTGGGGCAAGAGAGAGGATGCATTAATAGACAGAGCATAAGTCACTGTTCATCCCAGGTTTAGGGGGCCCAGGATCTACCAGACAAAGAAATAGGTTGTTTGTTTGTCGTGATGGTTAATTTCATGAGTCAAGTTGACTGGGCCATAGGATGCCCAGACATCTGGCTAAATAAACATTGTTTGAGGTGTGTCTATGACAGTGTTTCTGGATGAGATAAGCATTATATCTGTAGACCAAGTAAAGCGGGCGGCCCTCCCGGTGTGGTGGGCCTCATCCAATCTGTCGACGGCCCGAATAGAACAAAAAGGCACAAGAGGGGAGGACTCTCTCTGCTTGACCATTTGAGCTGGAACACTGGGCTTCTGCTCTGGGCCTGAGACTGTCATCTGCTCCTCTGGCTCTTAGGGCCTTGTGGCTTCGACTGGAAGTACACCGTCTTCTCTGGCTGTCCAGTGTGCAGACGGCAGATCGGGGGGCTTCTCAGCCTCCATAATCCCGTGAGCCAATTCCTTATTTTATATATAAATCTATAAAAAGACGATGGAGGAGAAACCTAAGCGGGAGTGCCCAGGTGGGGGAGGAAGGCAGATCAGGTGCTAGGGAGCATCGTGAGGAACCCCCCCTTCTCATTGGGAGACCAGAGCCCAGACTTGGATGGGAGACCCATGGAACTCCATAAGAAGTGTCTCGCCTGTTTTCACAGGGAAAGGTACCAAGACTGGAAGCGTAAGGGATGAGTGTCGTGTGAGGGAGTGAGCGCTGTCACTAGAAGTATTCAGAAACGGAAGCTAGAGCACAGAAGTGTCATCCGCTACGGAAAAGTGCTCATCGCACACGCTGCAGGCAAGGCTTAATCTGCTGGCTCAATGCCCGAACCACCAAAGCCCTGGCTTCTTCCCTCCCTCCGCTCTGCCTGCCAGGGTGCTGGCTTCCTCGTGAGCCTGGGTCCCTGTGCTCACAAGATTTATGTCCTTGGCTGGAAGAGACGTGTGGCCAGTGCCCCTCAGATCACATGGCAGGAAAGTGGAGGGGCAGATAGCCAACTAAAAATTGGGGCCCTGTCACCAAGATCACAGGGCCAGGAAAGCCAAGTGGCCAACACCAGCACAGGTCCCCTGTGAGGATTATCTGCGAGAGGGGGACTCCTGGGAGGAGGTGAGGCTGGGTGACTTCTCAGGTCCCATCTGACCTAGGGATCCTGTGACTTGAGTATGGAACACACGTCTATCTAATGTTCAGTGGTTCGGGGAGACAGATGAGGTACCAGTATGGCTTTGGCCCAGTGCCAAATGCCAGATGCCCTCTCAGAGCAAGACTTGGGTCTGGCAACCATTTCCAGGTGACCTGACCGGGAGGCAGCCTCAGTGGCTCCTGGGTGCTCTGCTGGGTGGGTCTCCTGTACCTCCCCCAACTTCCCCCAGAACACATTCATCTTCCAGGCAGAGCCACTGCCAAGGCCCGACAGACACTTGGATTGCTCTCAATTGTCCTCTGCTCCACTAGGGGCCTTTAGGGGAGCGGGGAGAAGTGCAGTTTTCCTGTCATTGATTATATAATCCTGACTTTTCCAATGTGTGAGCAGCTCCAGGGCCATCAAGAGCATCTCACTCATCTGAGCTTAACTCACATGGGTGAGGACCACGAGTCTGGGTAATTTCCAAGGAAGCAAGAGCTGGGGGGAAGCCAAGGATGGGCTCTACACTGGCATCTTGGTGTTTTCACATTTAATTTTGAAGTGCCGGCCACCATGCGGGGTGGACCTCATCTTTTCCTTAGACTGAGCTCCAAGCCCCCTCGCCTCACACGGCAGCACCTCAGCAAACTGTGATCGCTCACAGCCCAAGCCCATTTCTTTGTTCAGCTGGTCATCTAGGTCCCAACGGGGACTGGAACCTCCCTCCAGGAGGTGTTATAAAGCAGGGGGATGAGGCAGCTCTGCTGGCGACACCTCAGACCCCATCTTATGAGGAAACTGGAGAAATGAACCAGTTCCCCTGGGCAGGACAGCTGCTGGAGGACACTCATGCTATACTCATTTTCTTAAAACCTGCAAAGGGACGCTGTGTATATTTAAATATGACAAAAAACCATCTGAAAAGCCACTAGTTTTGAATCGGTTTTATTTAATTTTACATAAACCTGATTGGAGTTTAGTATGTAATTAGAAGTCCAGTAACAAGTCTACAAAAATGCACGTACAACGCCAGAATTCCTTAAAAGCAACTAGTATCATATTCTTTTGCATAAAACATGCATTAATATTAACTGCCACATGTTGGCCAAAATCAGTCTCTACAAGAAGAGACGGTCCAATACGGTCAGTAAGAAAACCAGCTGTGAACAGTAAGTAAAAAAGAGGTTTTCTGGTTAATGTAAAAGAAGGAACAGTACCTTTCAGAAACAGCCCTTCAGCACTGGGTGACCTGTTCTGTGCTGCACAGTAATGTGTCACCTCTCAGACTTGGTCCTGACCTGTCCTAAGTAAGGAATTTTCTGGTAGTTAAACATTTGAGAAGATAAAAACGGCGCCCTACTAGCCGCCCTGAGCTTTCCAGCCTCGCCTGCTGACCCTACCCACGAGGCCAGCTCAGGGCACACAGATGGCCGTATGACCTTCCAGGTCCCCACGTCACTCTTCGCGAGGATCTGTAACTAGGTGTGATGCAGAAAAACGGGATGGACCATGTCTCTGAGGCCTTGACTCTCTGTGGGCCCAGTTCGCCTCGTCCAGGGGTCAGTGGGCACTCACTGACTGCTGAACGCACAAAGGAGTATTAATATACACTTGTGGCCCCGCAGCCTCAAATGCTTGCAGTCCCATCCCTCAAAGTGTGTCATCTATTGTCAGGCAAGGCCTTGTTCCTTGGGAGAGGAACTGAGGGCTCTGTTTATCAAAAGGTGGTTTCCACACAGACTGAAGGGCTTTAAGGAGATTTCAAAGCAACTGAAAGGACTTCCCCTCAAGTAGGGGGTTTTTGCAACATTCCATGAGGTTCTTTGAAAGACCTCGGAGTCACCAGGGAACCAGCTGGGGGCACTGACGCTTATATACACACAGCTCATCATTCGCGCAGCCTGGGGCCTTGTTTGCACGCCCTTCCACACAGCCTCTTCGAAATTGGGCACTCGCTGCCCTGATCACTACAAGGAAGCTAAGCTGGTATCTTTTTTTCTTCAGCACAATTTAAGGGGAAAAAAATAATAATTTATTGGGGTTCTAATAACATTTCATAACAGAACAATATCAAAATAGTTTCGTTTTTAATATATGCTTATGAATATCCCTGATAATAGAAAGGATCCCAGAGGACTCTGTAAACCACCGAGATTTCACAGGGTAGTAGCCGGTCTATTTCTAGGCAGCAGAAGGGGGGCCAGAATGCTGGCGTTTTCTCCAGGAAGCTCTGTGAGCACTGCAGCACTGAAATCCTCATATTCCAGTACCAGTAGGATTGTGAATGACAGCGTCACTTGAAATTTATTAGCAGAATCCCTAACAAAGGCTGGCTCCCTCAGCCCTGCCGTCAGCCAATCTCCCTGCCTGTAACGACAGCCAGGACAGAAAGCCATCTGTCCCAGCCCCTCCAGAGGTTGGGCCCAGAGGAAACGTGTTCCCAGATCAACTCTGTGTCATGACCGAACCTCAGAAAGCAGGGAGGTGGGAGGAGCAACCCAGGCCTGAGGAAGCTTTGACCCAAGGCACCACGATCATAGGGGTGAGGGGACCTAGAGAGGGTCTAGCTGACAGGAAGAGAACGTGTGTGATGCCCCAAAGCAGGTCCTGGAAGACAACAGCTCTGCGGCAGAGTGGACACATGTGGGAGTTAAAGAACAAATCCTCAGAAAAGAAACTAGTTTACTTTCTCAAAACCAAATCAAACTTCCTAAAACTTATAAGAAAATAACCCTGGGTGGACGGGAGGCGGGGTTGGGGCTGAAGTCTGTGGAATGAGTTGCTTTTAGCTGAGTCAGAGAGAAGAATGCTGGTTGAGAAATCAGCATAAACACGGTGGCTACTGTAGTTAAGGAGAGTGAAGGAAGCCCAAGGCCAGAGGAGACCTCTCCAGAGAGAGGGCAGGAAGAGGACCACAGGTGAAACAGGCCTCTTTTATTCCTGGGACAGTAAGTGGCATTTTCGCTGGCCCGGATGAGGCGCCGTACCCCACTCTAGCTGCAATAATACTGCATCCCATCCACTCTTCTTCTCTTTTTTGACTGAAATTCTTCAAAGAACTGCTGGATGTCCTCTCTCTTAACAACCTATTGACGAAAAGCAAAGATTGGGAAAAAGAACTGAATTATAGAACAGCAATACCCAATTTAACATTCACAAACACATTGAACAGTCTTGCCTGATAAAAATTACTCTGTTAAGTACAAATTGGTACTTAGGAAACCGCACAGGGATGTGAAGTACAGCATAAGGAATATAGTCGATAATACTGTAACAACTAGATACGGTGCCAGGGGTACTAGACTAACTGGGGGAATCACTTCATAAATTACATGAATGTCTAACCACTATGCTGTACACCTGAAACTAACATAAAATACTACTGAATGGCAACTCTAATTGAAAAATAAGAATAAAAGAATTACTTTAATGTGTAATTAATTATACTATCTGCGTTTTATAGAGAGCTCAGCCAGGCTCAGAGGGATGGGTCACACAGCTCGGCAGAATAGCACACGGTGCCACGTGGAGCTCCCACCCTCTCCCTGGGCTCCCTCATACACAAAGGTAAAGGCAGCGCCTCCTATGCTTGGAAGGGCAGATGAGACGTCATGCCTGCAGAACACTGGCATATAGTAAGTTCTCAATAAATACTAGCGAAGAGAAAGGTGGCAGAGCCCGCATAAAAGCTGAGAACCCAAAGGTCTAGACCCTGCTCGCTCTGTCGTGACCACAAGTGCCCTTGGGAGTGTCCTTCAGTTCTGCATAAGCACCCACAAAAACCCGTGTTTTCTTTTGAGATCTGTGCTGTCTTTACTGGGGGGGGGAAAAAGGAACCAAAAAGCATTTCCTTCTTTGAGAGTCTAAAATTAAAGATGTTTGTTCATAAACAGAAAAATAATGGGCGAAAGCTACTACTACTCATTTTATGCAATGAGAACTTTATCTTCCATTTTATTGGGAAAAGGATTGGAGCATGATACAAACCTGTTTATAGCATGGGCAAAACACAAAATATTAAAAATAAGAAAATAAGACGAAGGGAAAATACGAATAAAAAGTACACTGGGACGGCCCAAGAGGAGTCCTGCTCTACCCAGGAGTGAGTCTTGCCGGCTGATCTGTTCTAAAGGTCTCAGGGCCAGCACCAGAGACAGGCTGGTTGATTTAATTATTAAGGTAACACATGCATATTGTTATAAGAAAATGAGGTGGGCCAGCCAGGGAGGAGGGAAAGAGAAAAAGAAAGCAGTGAATGCATGTGAGCAAGAGAGAGAAAAGGAAAGAGAAGTAAGGAAGAGAACAATTACTGGTAAGTAAAATGAAAACCTCCCTCTCACTCCCCAGGGTACGTGCTGCGACATACGCAAATAGCAAGATCAACTTGAACTTTCTTGGGTAAGATACTTATTAGTCCTCTAAACAAAGGAACTTAACATCTTCTCAGTACTCCACCACGGACCAGTAGCTGATAGGCCAGTTTCACAAGCACCAAGAATAAAACTGGTGGTCAACCAGTGAGGAATCAGCCCTAACAGATTCAAGATCTAGATGGCTAACACGTTCTGAGATACACTGCGGCCCAGAGCTCTGATGTACTTGGCTAAATGGCCTGGAAATGTACACGTATAAAATGCTAGTAGTAAGGTACCTGGGAGTTCCAACACAGAGGATCTCTCCTTACCTTGGGGCACAAACATTAAACACTAAAGGCAAAACATTTCTCCCACTGGGTTCTGGTGGGAGGACACCTAAAAGCATACATATTAGCGTGCAAGGTCTGGTTTCTAGATGTCCCCAAATGGTCACAGCCAACATGCAGAGTAGAAATGTTAGCGAATACTTAGGTTCAATGATAATTCAGTTGATGGGTTTGTCTCAGAAAATGTGTAGTTTCTAAGTGTGTTTTCAATAGTCGGACACACACATTAATTACAGGCAGCCCACCATCTGAGAACATCTAGAAGTTATTAGCATTATCTTTTGTAGATAAATACGACCACAGCAGATAAGTCTTAAGGCAACTTAAGGTTTTTGTTTGTTCGATTGGCAAAGATCCAGTTAGTAATGTCATGGAACAAATAATGTAAACATAGAACAAATAACATAAACATATCTTGTTAAATCACATCAGATTACAGAATTGTCTCATGAAGAGCAGCTCTTGTGATATCAAAGACCCATATGTTAAAGATACATGTGAAGACAGAATAAAACTGTTTCAAATGTAAATGGAAAAAGACAACATATTTCTTTTCTTTCTTTTATGTGATTTTAAGTATGTGTAAAATGTTTTAATAAAAAGCACTCTGTGACCACCAATGGCACAAGAGCAAAGGCTCACGGGCAGAGTCAAGAGCACGTGCTTTAACACATCTGAAAGACCATGGCTGTCACTAACAATACAGAAATTGAAATAGTCCCACCCATGAACATTCTTAGTTCTAGCAAGAGAGAAGCATGAGCCTGCATTGACCAGAGGACAGAAACAGGACGAGCTCTAGTTTAAGAACTGCTGAGAAGCAGGACAACCTTTATTGACAGTGAAGACCATGCTCTCAAATATGAGGGGGCCGTCTGAGGGAAGGTGGCACTGGGACCCTGTCCACAAACCCAGGCAGCTACAGGTTCTTCTCACATTTAGGAGCAAGAAGAAAATGACCCAAAGATGGATGGCAGAGGATTCTGCCAAGAAAGCTAGTCTCATGGTGCTTCTGAGCATCTTTCAGATCCACGTCTGGCTTGATCTGGCTACAGCAGAGCAAAATGTTTACTGTCCATACGTAAATCTTAGGCCATGAAAAGAACAGTTCAATTTTGTTTTATGTCTGCCTTCAGAAGGTAGAAAAATATTTTATTTATTTACTTTTTCAATTAGTGTTCTACCATGAACATTTTTCTATATTGTAATATATTTAGTATTTATTTGAATATTGAATATTTAAAAATTTTTTCAATCTCAGCTGACATTCAGTATTATTTTATATTAGTTTCAGGCATACAACATAGAGGTTAGACACTTAGATAACTTACGAAGTGATCCTCCCATCAGTCAAATACCTATCTGGCGCCACATATAGTTATTACAATATTCTGACTATATTCCCTATGCTGTACTTTACATCCCTAATAGCAGAGAATTTTAGGAAAAAAAAAATCATCACAAATGTATAGAATACTTAAGGGCTAGGAGGTATTTGCGGATTCACCTGAAAGATTATTTTAAAACATTATACATTGTAGAGTCAGTGTTCTCTTAAAAGTATATAGATTTTCTTGCTAGCAAGAGAAATGTTTTAGTCCCCCAATTATAAAGTTCTTTTATCCTAAACTATAGAGCGCAGAATCCCCCAAATGGGGCCTGGCTTTAATTTTTTCCTGCCTGGTCGCTTTTCCTTCCTTCTCCTAGGATCTCAGCTTGAAGGTCAGGATGGGCAGCATCAGTATGACTGACCCATGGCCTTCTCCTAAGCTACCACATGCCCTCCAGGTCCGGTGGGACGGCTGACCCCGCACTCCTTCTGGCCTGGGGGTGGGAAGGGTTCCCACCACCACCACGGCGAGTCCGTCACTGTTTCACTGCCTCTCACAGACTGCCCTTAGCTCTGTCTGCATTAAACTCTCAAGCATCCAGTTTAAGACGCACATTTTTTTTCAAGGAAAAAAATAAACAGTTTACTCAAAATATGCAGGCTATGATTAACATTCTTTAACTCAACATACCGTGCCTTCATCAGCAAATCTCTTGAGATAGTCTTTAAGTTCAGACTTCAAGTCATTATATTCTAAATCAAAACAACAGGAGAAAAGGACTTAAACTTCAGAGAAGCAGTGTGCTTTTAGAAACAAAATACTTCTTCACCACTGATGAGTATATTAATAGATTAAGCTAAATTTTTCTTTAAGTGAAACCTGCAAAGAAACTGTGGCCAATTTTTCCCCAATTCTTTCATTTTGATAGCTGGAACTCATTTTCATTAAAAACAAAAACAACCTCAAAAGCTAGAGATATCCTCATTCCCAAAAACATTAGCTAAGAATTTTTTCAAGAACTTCCTATCTCTCATAATTCTAATATCTGAAATAACCTCAAACTTGTCAAACATTAAGTTTTAAAATTTGTACATTCACTTGACAGATCCTTCAAGAGGATCCTTGGAGACTACAAAAGTCATTTTGATGCAGCCTTCATCCTCGAAAAGCTTTTAGTCTACTACAGACAAAAGGAAGTTAATCAAATAGTTACAAATAATAAAAATGATCCATGCTAGAAAAGGGACACAAAGATGGTGGCATCCCCAGAGAAACTGGCTGGGATGAAAATCACTAAAATGAGCTGGGAGTGGAGGGTGGAGGGTGGAGGGGCAGGACATAAAAGCCTGCAATTAAAGGTTCGGGAATATTTTCATCTGTAGTGGTTTCCTGTGCACCACTGAAGCAACCTCAAGAACTGTCAAAAAGATGACATGTCATGCTCCATGAAAATTATTTTTCATTGGCTGAAAAAAGAAGTTGATTGTCTAATATTCTTTACTCACACATCTACCCTTAATCAAAACGGCACATGTTGTGGTTTCTCAAACACATAATTATTCTGGTCTGTAACCCTGATGCAGTGGTGATAGCAAGTAAATACCCAGCAACATTACAATTAAGCAGGTGTAGCTGAGGTCTACTATACAATTCCAATTTTAACTTCTTTTGTATTAAATGAAAACAATAGGTATATACATATACTTTTTTTTTTAATAGTGAAGGAAACTTTACGAACATCACGAATTTCCACATTCGAACAGTACTCACCACAAATAAGTTCCACTTGTTGGACTCTGTTCATGCTGTTAAGGGTGTCCATTAAAGGGTCTGTCCTGTCGGCTGCCTGGTCAACCTTGCCCTTGTTTTCATAAGCCAAAACTGTGTCATATTCATCTGTCAGGAACAGGACATCTAGGTCGCCATACATTTTCTTGAAAAAATAAAACCAGTTTCTCCGTTAGAACTGTGTCATTCTCAGAAAGAAAGCTTCATGAGAATCACTACAAATGTAATTTTTGTAAACTGACTCTCAGAAAAACCTGAGCCTTTGAACACAGAGTTGCTTGAGTGATTTATTCTTTTTGCTCAAATCTCTCTTAGAAATATCCCAACTGCCTAGTAGATGTTGTATGATCTAAGACAGCAGCCCCCAAACTTTTTGGCACAAGGGATTGGTGCTCCTATAGAATCCAATGCCTGATGACCTGAGGTGGAGCTGAGGCGGTGATGCTAGTGCTGGGGAGCGGCTACAGATACAGATGAAGCTTCGCTCACCCGCCTATCACTCACCTCCTGCTGTGCGGCCCGGTTCCTAACAGACCAGTACTGATCTGTGGCCCAGGGGTTGGGGACCCTTGGTCTAAGAAATCTTTACTTAAAAACCACTGACTTACTATAACTTTCAGGCAATTTGTGTTTCCAAGAAATTCTATGATATAAAAAAGCTAAGAACTACTTTTTTTCCACTGCGATGAAGATAAGTAAAAATGCATAATTCTTCATTTCTTCCACGAGCATTCAGACTGCAAATATTATTTCACAAATTTGCTTAATACAGACATTTTTTAAGTTCTCTATCATCAATTTCATCAATGCACTTTTCAGATGTTTCTATCAGGCATCAGTCTCTACAACATGCTAACACTGAATTTGATCCTATACTTACCATACAGTCTTTGCAGGTACATAACTTGCTACGCCAGTTCAGGGGCCAATAGGTGGCAGTGTCCTTCTTTATAAAATACTTAGCTTGAAGCTCCTGAAGTTTGCAGTCAGACTGTGATCCTGTGTTGAGATGCTGATTCTTAAGTGCTGTCTGAAATAAAATTAAGTTTTGAAGTCTGTTTTTTAAACTACTATAGTTTGACTTCGTAAAAAGATTTCTTTAGTCAAAGGATACAATGCTACAGAGCTTATGGAATTAATTTTGCTTAAGTTTGATTTCTTTTATGGCTCTTACTTCATATGTTACCTGGAGAGCAGATTCAGAACTAGAGCTGGTACATGGTTCATTAGTCTGCTCTGCTTTAACTTCCTTGACAGCATCCTTTCCAGGTTCTGGAACATCCTCTTTGAGGGTACTATCTTGATGGTCTCCATTTTCAGGTTTAATAACTTCCTGATCACCTACTCCATCGACATTCAGCACCAACCCATCATCCTCGGCAGACACCTTGGTTACTATGGGTTCAGTGAAAACACACACATGCGTGCACGCACACGCACACACACACACAGACCTATTAGACAATGAAATCACTTTGCCTAATTAAAAAATATTTCAGAATCTGGAAAAGGAGAGAGTCAAACCTAATTTCTGGAATGATGAGAAAGAAAATATCGGTCCTTTTTTAGGTTATGCCTGCCTAATCTAGAGTTCAAATTGAAGTTTGTTTAAAAATGGCATTACTGAAGCACTTTTATGTCAAGGAGAGAGGAAAATACTATAGGCATTAAAGAGAGATCAGATACCTCAAGAAGCAAGAGGCAGTAGGAAGATATTTAACTGCAAATACAGGTAGCAGGGTAGTTTTGAAAAGACCACCAGCTTTACTTTGGAAATAGAGGCAGAAACACTGTGAAGGAGAGAAGAGAAATGATAAGGGAGCTAATGGTGCAAGACGGCATTTCAGTTTGATAGATGAAGCTATGTGCTGACAGGGAAGGAAATGGAGGGAGTGGGGAAGGTCAATTAAGAAAACTCAATGAATGAGAAATATACACATGCCCAGTGGAAAGTGAGAGCTAGAAATGGGAAGGGTATGGACAGAAAGAGGGAGCATCAAATTTAAGAACTTTGAGATGAATCGAAAGTGTAGGATGAGACCTCAGGCGTGGCTATGCTGCTCGTGCTTTGTATGGTGAATTGTTCCCTAAAGGTTAGAAGGGCAATAAATTATGCAGCCAGAGCAACATATGCTATAAGTAACCGCCACTTTAAAAATTCAGTAACACATACAGTATTACAAAAAAATACAGAATATTTAATGCCTCAAGAGCATTCATTGCTGATTGTGTTGGGTCAATTTCTTAGTATAAAAAGTTTACTAGCACAAGTTTGTGGCACACCAGCTCCACAGAGACACCTACCTGCCAGCTGTGCAGCATAAGCCCACAAGAAAGAGCAGCGTTTCATGCAAGCCTGGCACACCATCTCTTGGAAATCCCCACTCTCAGGGGGAATAGCACCAAGATGCTGTGAATACAGAAAACTGACTATTTTCCTTGTGATCTCCAAGTTGTCCACAATGCTTCTATTTTATAAACAAATATCGTAACAGTACACTGATCATATCTTTACAGTATGTGTCTAGAATAGTGACTGTAATGTAAAATATAACACAAGTCAAAGCAAAGATTTTTTCTCCCTTTGTGAAGACAGTGGCTTTTAAAGGTCAAAGCTTTCCTTACCCTTCCGTGGAACCAGTCTTCACAGACCACACACTGGATCATCTCATCTGGAATCTAACAGGGAAAAAGCAGTTTGCGTGTTAATGATGACAGTGAATTCTGGGACATGGAAGTAAATCTGGCACACAGTGGAATTATAGTAATAATTCTCTACCAAATCTGAGGCCACTACCCATGGGCATGGCATATCCAAGGGGAAAGGGAAAGATCAAGGAGCCAAAGAGAAGCTCATTCTCCACGAACTGGTGCTACAGAGATAAGCGCTTTGCAAGCGACTGTCAAAGCTCTTTCACATTAGTTAATATCTGATTCTCATAAAACTTTTTAAGTAAGTCATGTATTCTCGCGTATACATGAACTCAGGCCCAGGGAGGTAACACACATTAACCAATACAGAATGTGACAAATGGGGCTTTTTACCACAACATGCCGCCAAGCAAATGAAAAGTAGATGTTATAATCTCTTGATAAAACAAACAGCAACAACTCCCCTAATTTGAATAAATTAAATAAATTCTGGCTTAGAAAAATTATATATCAAAGGGCACAGACTGTTTTTAGAACGATTTTCCTTTTATTCATGGATTTCCATATCAGCTGATTAACTTTCCAATGTTTAGTCTGCTTCCCCTTTATGGTGTCTTAAAGGAAACAAAAACATATCTATCTATATTTATATATGGCTGTTTTATTTTTCTTCTGCTTTGATCAACTTATTCATCCTATTTTTCTTTTGATTCAACAGTGTTATAACACTTTACTCCATACCTTAAAATATTCAGTTGTAAGGTTTTATCTGTTAACTCAAAGATATCTTCTATTTTTTCCTCTAAATAATTTGGTTCAATAATTACGGTTCCAAGACAACAGAAAGACGGCAGAAGGCTAATTTCTCTAAATACGAAGATTCTTTCAAATCAGTAAATACATAAGCGAAACCATACTCAATCACAATATGGGCCAAAAATATAAAAGAACAATTCCTATAAGTTATTAATATATACAATAAACTCACGAAAAGATGCATAACCTTACCTATGATCAAGGAAAGTAAAATTTTTAAGAGATATTGTTCTTTATCCATCAGAATGGCAAATTTTTAAGACTGTTAATACGTAGGGACAATGAGAATGTTGGGGAAAAAACAGTATTACATACTGTTAGTGGTCGAACTCTTTTTGTAAACATGATCACAATTTTAAATACAAATATCCTCTGACACATCGATTTTAACTCTAGGTATCCATTCTACATAACTCCTTGCAAGAGTTTACTCAGTTATATGACTGTATAAAGATGTCCACTGCAGTTGTCTTTATAATACTGAAAAAAACAGACAATGCCATTCTGCTATAGAAGAACAATTAGGTAACTGACCTATGGCATGTCAAATTATGGAATACTCTGCTGTAATTAGAATGAGGTCGATTTGTATTGTATGACATGGAAGATATCTAAGATAAACTAGTAAGTGAGAAAAGCAAATTGCAGAAGTGAATGTATAGAATTTTCACTTGTTACAAGAAAAAGAAACTACGAACTGAAAAATATTCACTCACATTTGCATAGAAAAAGGTCTAAAAATATACACACCAAAAAGTGTGAACAGTGGTTATATCTGGAAGTGAGAAAGAATCCTTTAAAATTGTTTTGTATATTTCTCATTGAAATTTTAAAGAGGATCCAATTTGTACCTCCATTTCTTTCCTTCCAGGGAGGCAAAAAATTGAAG
The DNA here is from genome assembly GCA_004027375.1 of Macroglossus sobrinus. Classification (NCBI taxonomy): domain Eukaryota; kingdom Metazoa; phylum Chordata; class Mammalia; order Chiroptera; family Pteropodidae; genus Macroglossus; species Macroglossus sobrinus. The sequence continues at coordinate 102,548 of PVKZ01002959.1, forward strand.
GCATTTTTGGAAAGTCGGGGAGTGGAGCAGGCAGGCAATGAGGGAGCGGAAGGGGTAAGATCCTAGCCTTGAGAAAGTCCTGCTCAATATTTCATTCTCATGAGTCAAGAATGAGAAGAATAGTTGAGACCTGTACAAGTTATAATTAGTTACAGCCCAGATTCATCAGAAGGGGTAAATGCAGAATCCTTTCACAATCCCCAAACTCCCAGCGAACAAATACAGAGGCCCAAATATGACAAGAGACTGAGTAGTGAAGGCTAGAGATGACACAGTCCCATGTGTTAACCCCCAAGTCTCTTACCTCATCTTCAGGATCAGGATAAGGTCTCTTGCAAATGCAGTACAATCCAAAAAAGTTGTCATTGTATTTATTGCCAGAATTTATCTTTGCTTTGTCCTGAAAGATATTAATTTCAATATATATATAATATGTTCTAACTTAAACTATAATTTCATGCATTATGAAATTTCTGCATTCAATAAATTTCTGTAGAAAATATCTTCCCCACAGAAGGTGGTCTTTAACTTTCAAAATACAAAGATAAAGAATTCACCTGTTTTAAAGGGGCATTTTCCCCAAGAAACAGAAAAAAAAAGAAAAATAATTTTTCTATCTTTTTTGCAGCAATTGGAGGAAACTGAACACACCCATGCAATAAAATAGTAATAAAAGTTAATCATGAGTATTAATTATAAGTTAACTGATATTAGCCTGGAATTTCAAAGTACTTCTTAATGCCCAGCTGTAATAGCCAAAGCCCCCAGTTAGCAAGAGGTAAAAATAAAAAGCAGTCAAGAAAATTGTCAAAAATAACCTTCAAAAAAGAGAAAAGACAGTTTTAGCAATAATTGAATATAAAATCCCTTACTTTCTCTTCATTTCTGCTATTTCACTAAAAGTTACTGTATAAACATAGGCAAAAAGCAGTGAAAAACTCCTATGTGCACTTAGCCCACATTATTGCCAAGTTTTATGTATTCACTTTTTAAAAGCCTTAGGGCATGAGCACAACCAACATAATTAAACCTGAATCACTTCAAAGAACATTCTCCCAAAACTTTTCGTATTTATTGCCATCTATGCTGCAGACTCCAAACAGGTTACTTAGTTTTCCAACAGGGTGAAAAATGGGATCTAATGTTGATTTGACAATTTGCAAAGAATAAGCCTAAGAACTTCCTTTTTGGAAAATATTTGGCTTTTATCAACTCTGTCAAATATCATCTCAGCTCCTTCCAATGCCTTTATAGTTACAGTGCTTACTTACAGGAAATAATTTGCATTCCAAATTTTTAAACTTGCTGTTTCCACAATCACAACGAAAATTTCTGAAACAAAGGAGGAAGAGCCAATTATAATTTTTCTTTTCAATCTAATGACTTCTTGGACGTGGTTTCATAGTGTAGCAGTTAGCACATCTGCTTTACACACAGAAGGTCCTGGGTTCACGCTCCAGTGGAGCCATGGTCCATGGTCTATGGCCGTGCCACCCTGAACAAGCTCAATGTCTGATCTCAGCATCTAAGCAGGGTCAGGCCTGGTTAGTACTTGGATGGGAGACCACCTAGGAAGACCAAGTGTTGTAGGTATACATAATAATAAAATAATAACATTAAAAAAAAATCTAATGACTTCTTCAAGTTCATATAGCCTCTTCCCTTTCAACTCATTTCTTGGTTGCTGCTCATGAATCCAAGTCAGAATTTCTCCAGGCACATAACAATAAAAGATTCGTTAATTCTGGAAATTAACTTGCAGAGACAAATATCTGTATCATGCCCACAGACACAAGTAAATTAATGGCAGAGAAGGATGAGTTGTTTGAGTTTGTATCATATTTTAAACGTCCCTTGAGAAAAACTACTGTCTCAAATTATATAAAACAATTATAATAAATTTTCCCGGTGCACAGCTACTTTGAATGAACAGCAAGATTGAGAAAAAAGTGCAGAGGGGAAAGAATCTAAACATTTACAAAGTATTCAGCACCAATCTCTGTCTTTACCTTTTTGTGTATAGCTCAAATAGTTTGTGACTTCCATGACATTCATAACTGCAAGCGAGGCAAATTCCTGCTGGTTCTTCTCCTTCTGGGGTGCAGGTACTACAGGCATATAATGCTTGTCTCTTTACTGAGCCCTAAAAAAGATCCGAAATGGGAAAAGAGAATTAATGCAATATGGCACAGTTATCTAATACTCATACTGTGATATGAGAAATAAGTGAAAACGGGTTACCTATGGTCAAGATCTTCCTGTAAAAATCACTAAGACTAAAAAGCTTATATGAGAGTACTAAAACACTGTTGCATGTTCCACTATCACCATATATACTATACTAGTGCTTGTTTTCATACAATGTTTTCTTAAACTGAGAGGTAGTTTCATATTTTCAGTCAACTAGGAATAAGCTTATCTGCTTAATCATTTTTTTTTTTAAGCGAGGCAACCCTTGGTTGACCTCACAGATTTCAAGGACCTTGTCAGTTTACAATCCCCTTTTTTTTTTTTTTTACACCTACAGCACCTGGTCTTCTTAGGTAGTCTCCCATCCAAGTACTAACCAGGCCTGACACTGCTCAGCTTCTGAGATCAGATGGGATCAGGCTTGTTCAGGTAGCATGGTCGTATACCTGCTTAATCATTTTAACACATGAAAATGTTGGACAATGTGTGTGTGTTTATGTAAACAATATTACATTTTAATTTTGGAAAATGCTGTGATTTCACCAAAGAGAAAATCAGTGCATTAAAGGAAGCCCCTTGATTTTTAGTAGATTCATGCTGAAATACTTAGAGGTATAGTGTCATGATATCTGGAACTTATTTTCAAATGGTTCAGCAAAAAACAAAGAAGAAAATATAAAGAAAAGATAAATGTGATAAAAATGTTTAAAAGTTAATATATGAAAGAGGTACACAGGTGTTCACAAATTATTCTTTCAACTTCTTGGTAGATTAAAAATGTTTCAAAAGAAAAAGTTGGAAAACACAGGCAAAACTTTTAGAAATCTTGATGATGGAGTCACAGGGACGCTTATGGAATGCCAGTAGTGTTCTATTTCTTGATCCAGGTGGTAGGTACCTGTGTGTGTTTCTTTTCAACCCAGCACATAATTCGGGCAATTTTTCATATATTTTACTACAATTAAAAGAACATTTTAAGGAAGTCTCTTTTGTAATGCTGACTACACTTCGAAAATAGCTTACGGACAGATTTTCTAAAAGAAAACAGAAAAATTTGTTCTGTTGGTGACCAAAGGTTTTAAAATACCATCTAACATCTGTGACTATCTCAGGATACCAAGTGTGTTAAAAAAAATCTAACCACTTTGTTGTATAAACTCAACTGGTCAATGATGACAACTGGTATTATGATCTCAGTCCACACCCCATAAAGACCCCAAGACTCTCTCATTCCCCAGTGTTCCACTCCACCGCCTGGAAGGCAGCCTTCTTTATCCTAGCAATCCTCCCGTCAGTTTTCTTCTACACGCCTCAATCCACTTTTGTACCTAGAAATATAGGATGAGTCATCCCACACTACATCACACCCCCTCAAATCCTTGCTCGCAACGTCTTCCAAATGCCAAATTTCCTCTTCACGCAGATCTTTCCCTCCTCTCCTCCTTTCCTTTGCCAGTGCCACCTGCTGTTCTGCTTCTGGTCTATCCCCATGGGGGGCCAACGGCAGTACGACCAGGTGCTTGCTTTGTCTCGCCAAAAAACTACCAGTGAGCACTGATCAAACTAAATTGCAAAGGAACTAGCTGTCAAGGAGTCCAGCCCACACGAGGAGGTTATCAAATCCAGGGCTAACTCTGCTTCGACTTTCCCATTCGGTTCCTAATAAACACTCTTAGGATGCGAAAAGTAGGGACAAAGATGTTCGGATTCTAGAGGTCACAGGGATGGTTTCGTGAACAGCAGCCGGATCATACCAAAAAGACACAGAGGAAGAAGGAAAGAGCAGCTGCTCCAAGGCCAAAGCCTGGGAATCCTGAGCAGCCAAAGACCGAGAGGGTGGGGGTGGGGGGGGCCTGTCGGACACAAGCTACCAAGGGTGACCCAGGGGCCGAGGGTAAAAGGGCAGCTGGGCCTGGGATGGGGAAGCCTACGACGAACGGCGGCCTCAGACCACCACCGGCAAGCCCGCCGCGGCAGGTGGAAACGGGACAAGTCCAGTCGGGAAGAGAAGGATCCGCGGGAGCCCCGGGGAGGCGAGGGCCGCGCCCCGCGCCCACCTGCGAGTAGGAGCACTTCTCCGAGTCGCTACCACCCAGTACGGCGCACGCCTCATTCTCCAGCTCCTCGTCCTCCTCGAGCACGTCGACCAGCGACACCACCGGTTCCAGCTCCGACTGCCGCCCAGCAGGGCCCTCTGCGCCCGCCATCCTCAACTGTCACCAGGACCGCAGCTCTGCGCCGGCGGAGGCGGGAAAAGCGGCCGCGAGAGGCGTGACCGGAGGAGGCGGGTCCTGAGTGCCTGGAACCAATCCCAAAGAAAGGAAGCAAAAGGAGGGGGAGGAGCGACTTCCAACGAACGGAAGTCACTCCTCTCCCTTCTCCCGCCCGCGGCCGCTGCTGGCTGGTTTCCGCTTCCGGGTGGTACTTCCCTATAGCGCTTTCTGGAAGTTCCGCTGTTGCTATGGAGCTGTTGGCAGAGTTTGTCAGGCCAGATGGGCAGCTGCAGCAGCTGCGGGTGCCCTGTGAAGCGCCGGGCGACCCCGACCCTTTCCAGGGCCTGCTGTCGGGCATGGCCCAGATGAGGGAGCTGGTGGTCGAGCTTTTTGACTCTTTGGTACAGCGGGATCCGCATGGGAGAGTGGCGGCGGCTCCAGACGAGGACCTGGACGGTGAGTTCTGAGACGGTGCGCAAGTGACTGGAGGGCGGGGCAGGGGAGGTCCGGGGAAGTCTGTTCTGGGTGCCCGAACAGAGTAGCAGACTTAAAGAAAGTGGGTGAGGGATGGGGGGAATGGTTGATACCTTCTGCCACATCTGGGAAGAATCTGGGCCGATATATCTGGGCTGCTTATACCCAGGCATTTGAACGACTCGCTTTTCATGTATATCACAAAGACGTGCTGAACGCCTGCTACTCTGTGCCAGGCACTGGGGCTGAGCTGTGGAGGAAGAATGAGAAGAATGCAGTTATTCTCCTTGTAGAACTCAGATTGCTGAGGGATTGGACAGGCAAACACTCCTATTAAAGAGTGGAAGTATGACCCCAGGAGCATCTGTAATTATTGCAAACTGAGAGAACCCAGGAGGGCTTCAGAAAGGACATGACTTTTGAGCTGGGTGTTGAAGGTTGAAAAGGAGTTTTACCAGGTGTGAAATAAAAACGTGTGGATGACTGCCATCTATCGCAGAATAGGATCAGGTTCTGAAGATTGGAACAGATACAAGTTTACCAAGTCTTAACACCTGGGCAATACTTTCCCATATCCCGGTTTTGTAGATGCAGTTTGAAAGGAGAAATGTGAAGTTTAACTGCATTAGAATTTTTTTTAAATCTTGTCTTGAATGCAGAAATAGGTACATTTTGACTGCCCTGAACTGAAGAACCTAACAACTAAATATTGGAGTCAGGACTTAACTCTTCTGAAGAGGAGCTTAAACTATATTTTCCTTTTCTTTCTATCTTGTTAACATCTTGATAGTCTCAGATAACGTGAAGGAGCCAGTTCAGTGCATTTCACTTTGTTCAGACAGTAGCTTGTTTCCATGAATAAGGTCATTAGGCATTGTCACATAATTGAAAGTGAAATCCTGTTTCTTGGCTCCAAAAGTACCTCTCTAATCTGTTGAAAATGTTTTCATTGGCATAAGGACAAGAAAGAGTATAGCTAGAGCCATTTTTTTTTAAATCTGTTGTTACTTAATGGAAAAATAACTACTACCTGTTTTACTAATGGTGGGGCAGTATTATCTTTCAATAGGGGACATGTTTTTGTATTATTTGCTTAATGAAATCCCCATAAAGCTTAGGTTTGAATTACCTTTGTTAAAAGTGATAAGATATAAAATGGTGAATTTTATGTTATATGAATTATTTAACAAATAACATACAAAATTTTTAAAATTCTAAGTACTAAAGAAAAGTGATAGAACCCCACACTAAAAATGTAAATAATTCAATTACCAAAATGTACAAAAGATTTGAATAGACAGTTTTCCGAATAAGATACGCAGGGCCAATAAGCACATGAAAAGATGTTCAACATCATTGGCCATCAGGGAAATGCAAATCGAAACCACAGTGAGATCCCACCACGTGACACTGGGATAGCTATAATCAAAAAGAGCAATAACAAGTGTTGGCCAGATATGAAGAAATTTGAGCCCTCCCCATTGCTGGAAAAAGACATACAATGGCGTTGCTTCTTTGGAAAAGATTTTGGCAGTTCCACAAAAAGTTGAACAAAGTTACCATCTGACCCAGCAATCCACTCCTAGTTCTCCATACAGAATTGGAAACATAGGTTCACACAAAAATTTATACACCAATGTTCATAGCGGCATTATTCATAATAGCTAAAAAATGAAAACAACACAGGTGCCTATCAACTGATGAGTGGATAAACAAAATGTGGTCTGTTCGTACAGTGGAATATCGTTCAGCAATGATAAGCAATGAAGTACTGACACATGCTACAACATGGATGAACCTTGAAATCGTGCTAAGGGAAAGAAGCCAGATGCAAAAGGCCACATATCTTATCATCCCATTTATATGAAATGTCCAGAATGGACAAATCTATCGGGATAGAAAGTGGATGGTTGCCAAGGACTGAGGGGACTGGGGAGTGACTACTCAGGGGTGTGGGATGATGAAGTGTTCTAGAATTAGATTGTGGTGATGATTGTCCAACCTTGTGAATATTCTAAAAATCAAAAGCTGCGTACTTTAAACAAGTGAATTTTGTGGTTATATGAATTATATTTTTAAAAAAAAGTGATAGAAAGGAAAGGTTTTAGATGCCAATTACTGAAAGCTTTTTAATGCTGCATTTTTAAAATCTAGAATACTCATGGTTTAATTAATCTTAAAGTGAAATGAGCTCAACCATTTTAACTATATTTCTTTCAACCATTGAACATATTGTCATACAACAAATATTTATTTTAAAAGGTGATGATGAAGATGATGCAGAAGATGAAAATAACATTGATAACAGAACTAACTCAGATGGACCATCTGCAAAACGGCCAAAACCACCATCTTAATAATAACTTTTATGAAATTTGAAAGACTGCTAGTTATTGCACACTGACATTTAAGGAAGACTTGTGCTCTGATTTGGAAAAGCATTTGTTTTGTACCACTGGGACAGTTTTATCAAAGAAAAAACAAATTTTGTTTCCAACCAAGAAAGATGTAATAAATGTTTAGGAATGAATCTGTTTCTTGAGTGAGAAATTTCAGACCATGGAAGTAATAGAGAACACTTCATAATGTATAAAATCCTTTAGGTTGGCAACTGAATTTTTATCCTATTTTTAATTTATTATTATTATTATTATTATTATTATTATTATTATTATTTTGGTGACATTGGTTAATGAAATCAAGTTTCAGGTGTACTATTCTACTTTTAAAATAACCATTAAATGAATTTGTGCGATGTCTACGTCTTTTAGTTTTCACTTCCATTTATGCCATGGGTGATATCTAAGTATTTTTATGTCTCTAAGTCCTTATGTATTTAGCACAGGATTTGGCACATAATAAGAGCCAGTCGTGATTGGATATTTCTTCTCCTATTCTGGCAACTACCACATGCCTCTCCAGCAATCTTTTTCAGACTCCCTTGGGTGGAGTGAGGCCAGGAGCTGTTTTATCTGGCTTTCCCTGAGCACTTTAAACAAACTAAGTCAGGAGCTCATTCCAGAGTCCTGGGATGATAATCACAAATTCCTATCTCTTTCCTCAAAGGACCCTCCCCTTTCCTCTCCATATCTGCTCGCATTTCTACCCTTACTATGTGCCTGCCTTCTGAAATGCTGTGAAACCCCACCTGTGACAGTTTCTAGTATAGAACTTAGTCTTCCATAGAAGAAAGCATAGGGGGTCTCAAAGTCTTACTGCAGATCGAAACTTTAACAGTTTTAAAAGTGGGAATACTACAAACTTAGAAAAGGCAACACTGTAAAGGCTACTAATTTAACATGATAAGATACTAACATCTTCCTTATTGCATTAAAAATAACCATTGTCTGGCGCTAGTGGTCCCAGTCAAAAAAAAAAAAAAATACATATCATGGTTTGTGGGCAGTAACATTTCAAAGGAGTGATGTGAGCAAGTGGTGAATATTGGATATTAAACATAATGGCAGTTCTGTTTAAGTAAAACTGGGAATAGAGAGAAGTAACTGAAGGAGAACCCTTGAGAGAACCCCAAGGAAACCTTGAATCCACAGTTATGTCCAATATACAGACATCGAGAGATGATACCACTCAGTGAATATATATTTAACTTATACCTTAAGAGAGCCAAATGGAGTATGCTTTATACACACACACAATATAAATCTTTCAGTAAATTAACTATGTTAACTGTAACTTAACTATTAAGTATTTCCTCTCATCCTGTAGCCTCTGATTTATTTCAGAGACAAATAATATTAGAGTATATGTTTGAGTTTCAGCGCTAACCACTGGCAGAACTGGGTTACATGCATAACCTTTAAAAGACTACCATAGCCTTTCTTGCTCCCCAGCCATCTTGGTGGCAGCTCTTGGTTAGGGGCCGTCTTGCACCTAAGGCAGGAAGATGGTGGTCGCCAAGAAGATGAGAAAGTCACTGGAGTCGATCAACTCTAGGCTCCAACTTATTATGAGAAGTGAAAAGGGTACAAACAGACTGAAAATGATCTCACAAGGCAAAGCGAATCTAGTCATCCCTGCCTAGCCTTGAAGAAAATTGAAAGAGTGCTTGCTACACCATGTTGGCCAAGACTGGTATCCATCATACGATGGCAATAATATTGAATGGGGCACAGCATGTAGAAAATACTGCAGAGTATGCACACTGGCAGTCGCTGATCCAGGTGATTGATAGCATTAGAAGCATGTCAGATCAGACTGGTGAAAAGTAAATTATGCAAATTTTTTCTTTACTAACACTGGCTAGAACTTGTTGAAAAAAAAAATTGCTGTAATACTCTCTCAGCTACAGATTCTGAAATCTACAGCCTACAAAGTATATACTATTAAGGAAAACGTATACATCTTTTCTTTAGAAGTATTGTTTTACTTGGAACTTAAGTATTTCTATATACTCAAAACAATACCAACTAGAAAAAGTTTTCTACAGATGTTCCTTGACTTATGATGGGGCTTACATCCCCATCATATGTTCATTGTAAATTAAAAATGTAAATCATTTCATATACTTAACCTATCAAGTATCAGAGCTTAGCCTAGCCTGCCTTACACATGCTCAGAACACTGATATTATCCTAAAGTTGGGCAAAATCATCTCGCTGCCACTGTCCAGTATCACGAGAAAGTAATAGCACATATTGCTAGCCTGGGAAAAGATCGAAATTCAAAGTTCCAAGTATGGTTTCTACTGAAATTGTATGTATTGCTTTCACACCATCATAATGTAAAAAAAAAAAGGTCAAATCATAACTTGGGGATCATGTATGTAAATGGTCAAAAATTATCTTGTTCAGTTTGTGATGTCTCTAATTTGTGATGTCTGAACTTTGTTTCCTTGTTTGGTAAATATTTTTATAAAGAAGAAATGTTAAGATATTTGTGCTTGTGGTCCAGTGTTTTCTGGTCTGGGTTATAGGTTTGATTGATCTTTTCCTTAACTTTAATACTGATTTTAATTCTAATATTGCCTTCATAAGTGAGCCACATGTGTGACAAAAAGATCAGTTTGAAGGACTAGTATAGAAGTAATGCCATGCTTGGTTATCTAATCTGCTGCCTTGTAAGGAGACAGACATTAGTCACAGGCAAGCGGAATACAGTTTCTCTCTGTAACATCTCCAATTTTAGTTTTGGGCCGGAAAGTCAACTCCACAATCTTACCTAAAAATAAACTTGACACTAAACTTAGATAAGTAATCTTTTAAAATATCAAACATATGGAGTTTCAAATGAAATATATGGACAGATGCAAGATAACTAATGTGTCACATTGGTTATTTTAATAGAATCCTGTGGCCAAGGACAAGAAGAATTTTCACACTTATAATAGGTTGTTTGGCTATAATAGTTCGGAAATTTAAACTTTTATTTATTTTTTTGAATCACCCAGGAAGAAAAATTTACTTTGGGGAAAAAAGGGTGTGTGGTTTGGGGGGAGTATGAAAGAGAAATCGTTTTTTTTCCCCCCAGTTTAGAGTTGTTCACACTCAAGAGAATTTGTGCTTCAGCAACTAACTTGCCTTTCAAATCCTGGGCCAAGTGACCTCCTCCGCCTGTCTGGCTTTTCTCCATTAGGTTTGAGTTTCAGCATTTCCTCCAGTGGGCCTTTCCTGGCTTTCTAGATGTTTGGTCCTCATGCTGTGTCTGTGTGTCACCTAGCGCCCTGTGCTTCCCACTTATAATATGAAATGTACTATATTAGAATGACTACTTCAGCTACTCAGAATTTTTTTTAACTTTTATTGAGAAGGCCAGTACTTTTAAAGGACATAAAGTTTATTATGTTTTCTTCTTAAATGAGAGAATCAGAAATGTCTGTGGCCCTTGGTTTATTATGCAGTATTTTTATCCAATTTCTGTTTAGCTTATTAAAGAGACACCTATTACTCTATGGAATCACAATCTGTACAAGTATAAAATATCATTTCTTATATAGCAATAAGATTCACATATAAGAGATCCTGAAAACCTAGGTTTTTTAAAACTCAGTTGTCAGTCATTATGTGACGATAAAATGTTTATCAGCTGTGTCAACTGACTGTGGTTGGTAGTTGAGCACGGCAAAGTTCAAACTGTTACCATAAATGCAGCTAGTGGTAGTTGCAAATAAAATTAACATGATTTGAGCCATTAATTACACTACAATCATTTTGTGATCATTATTTTTGGGATACTTAAGTATATAGTAAGAGTAGCGTGTAAAATTTTTAAGAAATTGAATATTTGTAAAATAACACTTTTAACAAATGAGAAACATTTTCTTGATGAAGTCGGGTTCCTTTTTCACTACTTAGAACGTAATAAATTTCAAGTAGACTGAAAATGTTTAGTGTAAAAAAATATCAGAGTACTAGAAGAAAAGGGAATAACAGTTTTTATAATTTCAGAGTGAAGAACTTTTCCTCAGCAAGATTTTTTAAGGCCAAAAAAGATGAGTAAATGTGATTACATAATAAAGTTTCCAAACACTCTGTAAATAAGGTTAAAAGACAAAGAGGGGGAAAAGTATTTAGTATCATCAGCACAAATGACTAAGAACTCATTGCTTTTACACATGTCATGTGCGCCAGTTAGAAAAACAACAGAAATGGGCAAAGGAAAGCAATAGCAAAATCACAAGAAATACACATGGTTTTTAAAAGAAAAAATGTGCCACTTCAAAAAAAAAATTAAAACCATAATGTAGTACCATTTTTTACTTTTCAAACTAAAAGATCAAAAGTTTGATGCAATATTGAGCTGGGAAGGATGTAGGGTCTGTAATATATTGATGGTGAGAGTGTAAATTGGTATAAGCTCTTTAAAAGTCAAGTTGACAATTCCGTCAAAATGTTTAATGTATATACTGTTTGACTCAGCAATTTCACTTACAGAAATTTATCTACAGGTAATAACATACATGTGCACAGATATGTTTACAAAATTATTGCAGCATTATTCTTAGTAACAAAAAACTAAACAACCTAAACATTCATCAAAAGATCCTAGTTAAATAAAAAGAAAACATCAGTACATTAGAACATTTTGTGGCACCATTAAACTCACCATGGTATAGCTCTATGTATTTTTTTAAGGACCAATCTCTAGGGTATAATGTTAAAACTAGCAAAATACAAAACAGCGTTAGAATGCTACTATTGGAGACTTGGCCAGATGTGCATATAACATTTCTGAAAGGCTAATCAGATGGCTTATAGGTAGAGGGAGCAGGGGTTGGGAGTTATAGGGAGGTCTTTCGTTGTATACATTTTGCTCTCTTTGCATTTAAAAAAATTGTAATATATTTTATATGCAAATGCAGAAAGTTATTGTGAAACTTTCCATTTTTACTTTTAAGAAGTCATGCTTTAAATTTAATAAGGAAAGATAAGCCCTATTAACAGTTTAAACATTATTGTGTAATTCAAAGACAGAAATGAACCAATCCATACTTAAAAAAAAAAATCCGCATTTTCCTTTTGAATACTACTTTGTTAGATTAGGGAAAATAATGTGAATTGTAGAGAAGTTAGAAAAACTGGGCTAAATATGAGGTGGGGTACCACAAAAAAGATAGGAGGTTTTTTTGAAACTGACATGCCCAGCCTTAACCTTGCAAAAATTGCCATCTAAGTCTATGGCCATGCCACCCTGAACAAGACCGATCCTGGGTGATCTCATAAGCTAAGCAGGGTTGGGCCTGGTTAGTACTTGGATGGGAGACCACCTAGGAAGACCAGGTGCTGTAGACATAAAAAATAAAAAATAAGAGATTGTAAACTGACAAGGTCCTTATAATCTCTGAGGTCAACCAAGGGTTGCCTCGCTTGAAAAAAAAAAAAATTTTACCCTTTAGCCAGTGAATTACTCTCAAAGTAAAAGACAGCATTCAGTGTTGCTGTGACTATCCCAGTTCTTGGGACTGGCATCAGAACTGCTCTAAAGACATGGCCCAGGAAACAGTGAATGCTAGACAATAAGCTTCTATTTAAATCTTTTAACAAGTGGCAGCTCATATAAGGGGAAAAGTTTTAAATGGAAGTTTACTCTGGTGCCAAGAATTCTGCTGGAGATAGAAGTAACATAGAAACACGTTACTAGTTTGAGTGCTTTACGAGGCGGAGGTATTGCCTTGAAATCAGACTAGAAATTGTGCCCATAGCTCTAAGAGATCAGCGTGACATTTTATGCACATGTTAGGTGGTTTAGAAAACCATTATCTTCATGAATGTAACTTTAGAATTTCTCAAGGCTCTAACCACCACTTAAAATATACTGCTTGTTTGTGAATGTGGTATGTTTTTCTCTGCATCAGTAAGAAAAATCCCAAGATGACCAATATCACAAGAACTGTTGGCAAAAATAGAGACTCGCTTTAAATCTTGGCCTTAAAAAAATATATCACTACATGCTTATAACCAAACAATAACCAAACGTATCTGGCACATGTGACAGATTATGCTATGCACTTAGTAGTAAGTGGTAACTTTAACCTTCATTCTCTCTGGAGAGTGAACTAGATTGTTTTGCAGTCTAGTGAGAGAGAGGTGTTCAGTGGCACTGAGAATCATTCATGCATTAAATAATTAATGAGCACTTAACTATGTTCCAGGCACTATTCTAAGCAAGGGACATACAGCAATAAGCAAACAGATAAAATTCCTGCCCTCGTGGAGTTTAGATTCTGACTAAACATTGGAACATGTCCTGTGATAAGTTGTGTGGTAAGTGCTGTGTGGAAAACAGAGGAGGAGGATGCTGAATTTTTAATAAGATGGCCAGAGGCAGCCTCACTAAGCTGAAAATTGAGCAAAGCTCTGAAGAAGGTACTGGACCCGGCCAGGGCCAATAATCCAGGCAAAAGGTATGCTGAGCGCAGCGGCTCTGAAACAGGTTTTTCTGGTGTGTTCTAGAATCAGCAAGAAAACCAGTGTGGCTGGAGTGGAGTCAAGGACTGCGAGAACAGCAGAAAATGACGTAAAGGTAAAGGGCCCCTTATTTATGACCCTGTATGCCACGTTAAGGACTTTGGCTTTAATTCTGAGAAGGGAAGCTAGAGGAGAGTCCTTGAAGGGAGTAACAGTTGGAAAGGGCCTCTCACCAGTTTGGTAGTGGCCCTGCAGGGACTTGAGGAGTCCATTTTGGTGGGTGGAGAGATCAGCAGCTAGGTTTTGGGCACCTTGGTAAACATCAAGTAGGCAGCTGGATATTCAAGTCTGGAGCTCAGGAGAGATGCAAGACAGTGAGATAAGTCTCAGCAATTAAAGCCATGAGCTTGGATGAGGTGACCAAGGGAGTAAGAGAAGTGAAGCATGCTGACATTTAGAAATCGGGCAGATGCCTGAGGAGGAACCGGCAAAGGAGACAGAAGCTGGTGAGGAGGGGAACCAGGACAGTCTCTGAAACCAGGCTAGCACATAGTAGCTACTAGCCACATGTGCTTATTTAAATTTAAATCATAATTGAAATTTTCAATTCAGTTCCTCCATCACGTTAGCCACATCTCAAGGTTCATTTCACGTGGCCAGTCACTGCTGATTTGGAGAACAGAGAACACCTCTATTTTCACTAAATTCCACTGGGCAGTACGGATCCAAACACCAACTGAAGGAAGGATCTCAGGGAGAGGGAGTGTGTCAGAAACTGCTAAGTGACGTGAGGACAGAGACCTGACCAGTAGATTGCTATGTATAAATGAACAGTGACCTGTTGACAAGAGCAGTTTGGGCAGTGTGGGTAGCAGAAACCTGATAAAACTATTCAGGAAAAAGTGAGAGAGGAACTGGAATAAGAAAATGTTGACACCTCATTCCCAAACCTAGGCTCCAGCTGGCAGCTGTCGCAGTCTGCTCAATGTCGTCTACTACTGAGGGGCCTGACACGACCGGGCCAGGCCTGCTGGTGCTGCGTGCCCAGATCCATGCCAAGCTGCTGCAGGAGCAGCTCGGGACCATGGATGTCACCATTGGGCTTGCCTCCTGCTATGGGGCTGGGTCTTGTCACCCGGAGAGCTTCAAGCAGCAACAGTAAAACTGTCCTCTCCCTTATCTAACAAACTGACCGCCCCAGGTCATGTCTGCTGCATTCCTGGCTGGCTGCGCCTGGATCATGGCCTTTGGTTAGCGACGTCTACAATCATGGCCTTTGGTTAGCGACGTCTACAATCATGACCTATTCATTTCTCCATGGTGACACCTTGGGACCACATATGTCAGTTTAGAAGGCCCTGCTCAGTAGGGTCCCCTTGGAACAATAAAGTCTATTTAAACCTAGGAAAAAATAAAATATAAATACCTCATTGGCAATTTGAACAGCTGGAATGAACTTATGGCAAAATATTTGTTGCTTTTGTTCCAAAGACAAACACGGCTCTCATGAGTAATAGTTGAGCCTTTATGGTGCATAGAACCCCATGGCCCAGCGATTCTCAACCTGACGGAATCGTTTGAAGACCTCTGAAAACAGGATGGCCTGCTCTGCGCCCCCAGAGGTTGATATAAGTGGTTGAGAAGGGACCCTGGCATTGTTCAAGTGAGTTGTGCCGTTTATTTCCTTGGGTGATCCTAACATACAGCCACAGTTCCAGACCCACCCACTGCCTTAGACAAAAACGAAAATACTTAATGCATGATGATTCCCAATCATGGCCCAGAATTACATAAAACTTTACACATATGCTGTATTGGCACAAGCTTGATGCTAAAATGAGTCATGTGGTATTGTTTTTCTGCCAATGTTTTGCAGATCGAGCATGTTAAACCACTGAGAAATCAACATCAGATAATCTTAATAAAGGACTTTACCCACAGTGAACAAACATACCAGTTTGATTATTTTATGGGTACAGTGATTCTCTTGGGAGCACTTTATCTAATTAATCTACTTTCCCAAAGAAAAGCTTTTTGTTAATTATAGAAGTTTTGAAATAGACTTAGTTCTAAACTTGGGGAATCTCATTTTTACTTTAGAACTGATAATGTCTTTAAAACCAGTGTATTTACGTGGTGACTAAAGCTCCATGAATTAGATGTTTGTTCCTGCAATTCAGTTATCTATTTCCCGTCTAGCAATGTTTAAAAACTAAAATATCTGGCATGTTTCCATGAAAAAACATTCTATACGTATTACTCCATTTCAGGTATAATTGCAAATAAATGACTCATTAAATCACTGTGGATATAACTATTTTCTTATATCTGGAAGCAAATATCATTGACTAGTTATGGATCATAGGATGCTTGTCCCTTTTCTAAAATCTTTGAAGCACTTCTTTTATTTGCCATTTATCTCACTACTTAACCCTGTGGTCACTGCTTTTTGCATTGTGATGTGAATATAAAACAAATGATCTGCTATAATACACGGGTCTCCTATCCATCAGTTTCAACCTCCTCCTTAGTCTAATAGAGCTAGGAGATAAAGTTCACCTCTTTCTCTTTACCTAAAGAGCACTTTGAAATTGAAACAGCCATAGACAAAATAGTAATAATCCAACTTGGATAATTCCTAAATAATCAAACATTACTCTGCAATCTGAGATTTAATAATTACATTTAGAAATACGGCATTACTCCTACTGCAATTAGTTTACTATTTCAACAACTGAGGTAATATGACCTTGAAAGATAGAAAGGGCTCAGCTTTTACTTGCCAAATCTCAAAATACTAGAATTTTGAGAAATAAAGTCTACTTCAATAAAAAGGAATTAGTACTTGACAAGTGACAAATTCACAAACCTTGTATTACTTCATTTATAAAACAAAAAATAATTGAAATAATTTTCTTAAACCATTTCCAAACTATCACTGCCCAAAAGTTAGCCAAATAAAACAAGAAACTGCTCATTGATTTTTCCTCAATCATCCTTTTTTTGAGAAGCAGTACAATAGAATGATAGAGCCAGAGATCCAAAGCCAGACATGCTGGCTTCCAGTCTTGGCTCTTCCACTTACTTGCTCTGACCCTGGGCAAGTTATTCTCATGTGCTTCGAGTTTCCTCACCTTCCTCTCCTGTAAAATGGCACTGTTGCCAGTACATACCTGCCTCGTAGAACTGTTGTGGAGAATGTCAATAAGAGTGCCCGCAGCATGCATACTACAGCGCTCTTTGATCTACAAGGGGCTTACATCTCAAACCCATCATAAGCTTAACATAATCCTGAATCAAAAATGCCTTTAATATGCCTAACCTGCCTAACCTCAGAGCTAAGCCTGACCTACCTTCAGTGTACTCAGCACAGTCACATCAGCCTACAGTTGGGCAAAACCATCTCACTGCCACTGCCCAGCCTCATGAGACTATCACGCTGCGTATTGCTACATGGTTAGGAACGAAGGCACCTGTTGCCTGGTTATAATTCTATCTGTGCCACCTACCAGCTGAGTGACCTTTCACAAGTTACTTCTCCACCTCAGTGTCCTTACCTGTAAAATCTAGGTAATTGTTCTCTCACAGGGTTGTTGGATTGAGTTAATTCATGTAAATCTCCTAGAACAGAGCCAAGTGTCAGCACCCAAAAAAGTTACGATTCTTATTAAAATCTATCAGTATAAAACATTTCCCTGGTATTAGTGACATAACTCTATAAAAATATATCTTGATTTGCCCAGAAAAAAAGAAAAAAAATCCTAAAATCTAATACTTCCATTTTTTAGTTATTTATATCAGTACCAGACATGAGGTAATTACGAATGCAAAGGGAAGTACAAGAGTCACGGCTTCGTGCAACTAACCGATCGCCTGCAGACCAGCCCCTAGGCTAGAAAAAAAAAATCAGAGACTTGGACTTGACATCTTTTAGAGCGCTCTCTCACATGACAGGGACTGCACTAAATACTTTCATTGAACATCTTGTTTCTGTCTTCTATGTGTAAGTCAGAGTTCTCGATGTTCATTCATTCTCTCCCCAAGTATTTTTTAAAACCAATAGCATTAATACTGCTAGTTAATGATGCCACTAGCATTACCAAAAGGAGGAACAAATTCTGCTTATGAATACAGCCATCACCTCAATAATTTTATCCAATTTCTCACAAGCTGATAGCAAACAAACCTAGTAGTTGGCTTACAACAGAATGAACTGGTGTTTTAGTTTGAAGAATTTTAAAGCAAGCCAAGTAATTGTATAAAATTTAAATTTTATGACCATGTTTGGACCTTTTTACATTAAACACAATGGAAATGTTCATATTCATTTTTTCCCCAAAGGAAAAATCTCTGAATCATCACTATGTTGCACAGTAGAATAAAAATATGAGTTCAGGTACTTATTCAAGTTTCTAAAGAATGCAAATAACAGACATGATTTTACTTCCAGAGTCTGAAGTCATCAACATGATTTTGTAGTACTGTATCTCAGGCTTTACCTAAAAATACATTATTCTTCAGATAAAGATAGCCCCCTAGTCACATTTTTTAAAAGCCTCTGCCCCACCACAACTTCCTGAGATCTGTGAAGAAACTGCAGTCTTGTGATCAGGCTCCATAGAATACCGGCAGTTTTGTAATCACATGGAAAAAACGGTGACTGATTTTATGTGTCAATCAGTTGCAGTCTGCTGATCTGATTAGAAGCCTTGACAAATGCCTGGTGGCGATTGCAAATAACTGCCAAGCAGATGGGGATAATACAGTAGCCCACCGTTTTGGGGTCAGCTCTTGTACAAGAGTAAAGGAATAAAAACATCTGTAAGTAAGGTATCAGAAAAATAACTGTCCAAAACCAAAACGGCAGGGAGAGTAACCGGGCTTTCAAGGAGTGCGTCCATGTGGTTCCTTCGAGGGGCTCCTCTGGGTGCTGTTGAATGTGTTCCAAGGCCAGCCTGTTGTAAGTCTCATTAATTTCAAAAACATAGTAGAACGCTGCTGCACTTGCTAACAGATACAGTCCCACTCCAATCCATCCCATCCGCTGGCGGAAGTTCATCATTCTCCATGCTCTGTGCCTTCAAGTTAAAACAAACAAACAAACAAACAGAAAATATAGTTAGGGTCTCGTGATGCTGTCACATCTATTCCAAATGTACTTGCTTTATTTCCAACAAGTTCTAAAATACTCCACTATCACATTTACATTAAAAAAATTAAAATTATATTAAGAAATGTTAACGACTTAACAGGTTGTTGTTTTATGTAATAGTTATAAAGAAGTACAAAAAGTTTCAGTATATATTAAGTCTGCTTTTACGCGAATCCCACAGAATAAATAAATAATTATATCTGGTTTAAAGAGGTTCAGGACACCTTCCATTAAGACACGAATTAAACTAGCGTCCTAAGGAACATTTCACTTTTACAGTTCAATTTTTTTTTACTTAATAGTATTGTTTCAGACGTGAAAACTTGGTTCTGTAAGAAACTGACGTCGGGGCCCCCAAGGCAAGACAGTAACTCTTAAACACTTACAGTGGTCCCGAGAATCTTCCTGTTCCCACGGCAAGCGTTAAAGAGTCACTCAGTTCTGAATAATCAGGTGGCTTTGGCATTTCAGAGAAAGCCACCATAAAAGAAATCCCCGGGGTCACCGGCTAGGATAAAGGTGAACGCGACCAGCCTGGAGCAAAAGCTAATTGTGATTAAGCAAAGCGTGACTGCGGCCGGTCACGCGGCAGTCCGGCCCCCGTCGCTGCTGCCGGAGCCCCTAGCCTGTGTCGCCTGGCCGGGAGGCTCCCCAGCCGGCCCCGCCCCCTGTCGCGCTGCAGCACCCGCCGGCCGCGACGAAAGCTGCGCGGCGGCGCCAGACCCGGGCCACTTCACCTTGCAGCGCCGGGAGCCCAGGGCCGGGCAGCGGCCACCGGCCGAGCCTGCAGAGCTGGGCAGGCCCCGGATCTCACCTTCCTGTCCGGTTGGCCAGCCCGCTCACGGTCCCGGATGCTACCACAGTCGGGGCTTCCGGCTCGGCCCGGAAGCGCGCGCGCCCCGCCCCGAAAGGTCCGCCTCCCGCGGTGACGTCAGGGCGCCTCGGCCAGCGGCGCGCCTCCGGGTTCGCTCTCGGAGCTGCTCCAGTTGGGACGCAGGAGGAGGTTGTGGTGGCGTCTGGTCGGTGTGTCCCTGCAGGTGGTGGCCGCCTGGGTCTGGCCGCTGCACCTCTCCTCGGCCTTTCCTGGGTGCTTTGCTCGCGACCCTGATCTCCCCATCGCTCCTCGCTGCGGAGAGCACTGCAGTGGCGGGGCGGTCCCCCATCCCCCTGTCGCGCCTCTGCACAGCCCCGGTAGCCCTCTCGAGTGCCCATTCAGGTGGAGCGCTGCCTTCCAGCTCCTCAGTCTGGCCTCCCGGGAATCTTCGGGACCCGCCTGGCTCCTGGGCCCCTGCCGTGGAGCGGGGCACAGACAGCTAGATAACGGCGGGGCGCCCGAGGCCGAGGACGGGGTAAGATGGCTGCTTGCCGCAGCGGGGATGTGCTGGGCTTCCCGGGCCCAGTGCTTGTGACACCTTCAATTGACGTGACTGCTTTGTCCCCACAGGCCGTCGGAACTCAAGACGTTGACCGGACATATTTGGGGTATTTCAGAGGAATACTGTGAATTGCGGTGGCACCAGAGCCCCCAGCAAATTGAAATTTAAATCTTACCGTGTTGGGCACCACCATGACACTGAGGCTCTTAGAGGACTGGTGTAGGGGGATGGATATGAACCCTCGAAAAGCGCTGTTGATTGCCGGCATCCCCCAGACCTGTAATGTGGCAGAAATAGAGGCGGCTCTGCGGGCTGGTTTAGCTCCCTTGGGCGAGTACAGACTGCTCGGGAGGATGTTCCTGAGGGACGAAAACAGGAAGGTAGCCTTAGTAGGGCTTACCGAGGAGACTAGTTATGCTCTGGTCCCTAAGGAGATAACCGGAAGAGGGGGCGTCTGGAGAGTGATCTTTAAGCCCCCTGACCCAGATCATGAATTTGTAAGACGATTAACGGAATTCTTAGAGGGTGAGGGCGTGACATTAGGTGAGTTGACCAGAGCCCTTGGGTACGGAAACGACCCTTTTGACCTAGACCAGGACATGGTCCCAGAAGTACGGGCCCCTTTGTTGGCACAGGCATTAGATGAGGCTCTGCAGCCTATCCTGCAGTACTTGAAATACAAAAAGCTGAGAGTATTCTCAGGCAGTGATCCTCCAGAACCGGAAGAAGAAGAATTTGAACCTTGGCTGTTTCATACCACTCAAATGATGAATACGTGGCAGGTGTCAGATGCCGAGAAAAGAAGGCGATTGCTAGAGAGCCTTAGAGGCCCAGCATATGATATTATTCGTGTCCTCAAGATCAACAATCCTTTAATTACGGTCCCTGAATGCCTGCAGGCCCTTGAGCAGGTGTTTGGGGTTATCGATAACCCTAGGGAGTTGCAGGTCAAATATCTGACCTCTTACCAGAAGGAAGAGGAAAAAGTATCTGCTTATGTTCTAAGGCTGGAGCCTTTATTACAGAAACTGGTAGAGAGAGGAGCAATTGAGAGAGAAGTTGTGAATCAGGCCCGCCTAGACCAAGTGGTTGTGGGAGCAGTCCACAGAACATTGCGCAGGAAGGTTGCCGTGACAGAGGACGGCTTGGCCCCTGGCTTATTGGAGTTACTGGCACTGTTAAGAGATGAAGAGGCAGTTGAAGAGGAGGAGGAGGCCCTTGTCCAGGCAGGATTACAGGGGCATTTCACCTGAATCTTAGGAAACCATCATGGAGGGAGAACAGTCAGTATACTCCAGTGATAGGCTAACCAACTCTTTCCTTGTGCCAGGTAGCTCATTCTTGTATAGTTCTCAGTATGAATCCATTGTCGTTTCTGTGCCAATTTAATGTCTCCTAAATGTGTCATTGACCAGGAAGGCTGTAGCTTTGCAGCCTCAGGTATTTATATATTTTGTCATGAAATATTTGTACAAAGTTCTGTCACTGCACATGTGTGGTACTGTGAGAGGAAGGCAGGGGTCAGGTGTGTCTGCCGACCGGATCTCATGGAGATATCATATTGTGTGGTAACAGGTGCAAGTGTGCCATGTCAGATGTGATAATGTATCATAGTTTTTAGTTGTCTATTGTCCTCTTTATCATGAAGATTGTGAACAGTGTTTAAGATATTTTCTGTGAACCAGAATTTTATTGATTCTGTGCAATCAACATGCGGCAGTTAAATGCTGAGGGTGTGGACAGCTGCCATCTCTAATCCCAGGTTCCTGATTGTGTGTCATCAAAACATCTAGTTCTGAATGTCATTTTAATAGGTGTTATAAAATTATAGGCATGAACTCATAAAATAAAGGAATGCTAATAAAATGACGTCTTTTATCTATTTGGTTTTTATCAAGTGGCCAAAGAGATTTCCTTTGAACAAAGGGTTCTAAAAGCATGAATCTGAAAAACACTTGAATTTACATGATCCTAATTCCTTGGATTTAAGGAATTACTTCCCTCATGGTGCGCTGGGCTTAGGAAGTAGTTTTCTAAATGAGATTGGCAGGGGGACCTGCTAAAGCACACAAGCACACAGGATGAAACAGTACACAGATTAGTGCATGTAGTAGGTGAGTACATTGATACATCAAGTGCATTGATCTGGAGGGTGAAAGGAATGAATTAAACATTGCATACCTCTGTGTGGCAGACTGAACTAAATATTTTTCCATGTCATTTCTCAATCCTCTTAAAAATCCTGCAATATAGGAATGGGCACACAAAGGTTACAAAAAACTTGCCCAAGGTGAAATATCTTGTTTTTACTTTACTGCTGGGCCCATAGTTTTTCCACTGCCAAGCAGGAGACACAGTCATAAGGCTGTTTACTCAACAGCCTCACAAGGGAAGCAGAGTGGATGTTAAACACATTTTATAAATATATTTTGTATGCATTATTGTGGAGTGCGTTATTCCAACTCACTACTGCAAACTAGACAGTACTGAGTATGAGAACCTGTAAGGAGCAGCTGGGACTGTGGCATGGGTCAGTGATTCAGCCCTTAAAAAGAAAAAGTGATAGCAGGAAGAAAATTATAGAAGTTTGAAAATCATAGAAAGATAGGATAAAGTCATTACTTTTAATAACATCCAAGAGGGTCAAATTTGGAATGTATACATTGGTTTAGTTTCAAAGGCATAGTAAAATGTTTCTGTTAAGACTAAATGTCATTTCATTGTAAGTTCTTCCACTATAGAAAGCTTATTGGCCATAATTTTATACACCTTGATACATGTAATTTTTATCAGTTATACCTCAATAAATTGAAAAAGCTAAATACTAGATGATATATGGGCTCTGGATAAATTCAAAAGTATAACTGATCTCTGTGTATGTAGTCATTTATGTGCCACCTTAGTAATGGGAAGTGGTATCAGCTGCATTTTGCTGATACAGACATGGCGTGTACACAAGTGTTAATAAATGTTACAGCTCTTCTAATATGTGAAGCACTGAGCTGGAGGATATAGTTAAATTTAGGTTATATAATCCCTGCCATGGAGGCCTATTCAGAGTCAGTGATAGGTGACACAGCACTTGCCATGGGCCGGGCACTGAGCACCACTGAACGCATTTTGTACCATTTTACAGATGAAACAGGCACAGAGAAGGGACTTGCCCAGGGTTTCTCAGCTAATGAGTGACAGGGCAAGGATTTACACTCGGGCAGACTATTTCCGTAGTCTTTGAGCTTAATCTATTCAGAGCTGTCTTGTTAAATTCTCAGAAGCCTGTGAGAAACACCATTGCAATTGCCCCTGTTTTATAGATGAAAGGCTTGAGGCTCAAAAAGCCTCAAAGGCAAGGATGAGGGCCTGGTAGTCTGACTCCCTAGATCTTTTCTTAAGGTGCTCTGACATATGCACCATTGTCAAAAATGACAGTTAAGTTTATGAAATCATGGGAAATAAAAAAATGTATGTTCTTTCCAAACTATGTTACAACGTGAACAGCGGAACGCTAAAATGTGTAACTAGTGTTGGGATGATGGGATCATAAGGATAATTTAGTTTTTTGTTATTGTTTCCTAAATGTGTTTTTTAAATGAAAATAAGTATGCAAAGGAAGTGCTCAGAAAGGAAGAGGAACGTGGAATGTCAAAGACGCAGGAACCAGCCTGAAAGAGCTCCCACTGACAAAAGCTACAATTAGAGCAACAAAATGAACAGTTTAGTGTTGGATTGTAATCCAAAGTATAAGATAAATGTCCATGAGTTCATTCTGATATAAATAAAGGAATGAATAAATAAATGTGGGAGAAGAGTCAAATTTTCCTTACAGAAGAATTTTAAATCCTTTATGTGGCAACTGCCGTTCTCAGGAGGTGGAATTTATTCCCTTCCCTGCTTAAGTGTGAGCTGCATTTAGGAATAGAGTATAGAAAGGAGAAATAGTAACTTTTAAGTAGAGAAACCTTGGCGAGGATCGAGGTCGATCATGTGGACACACGTATCCCTGATACGATGTGACAAGGGCACTTCGCCTCTGGTATTCTTCCTCAAAACGCAGAACCCGGTCTAATCATGAGAAAAACACCAGACAAACCCAAACTGAGGGATTTTCTACAAAATACGTGATCAACACTCCTTGAAACTGTCAATATCATAAAAAAAAAAAAAGACTGAGAAGCCATCACAGACCAGAGGGGACTAAGGACACAAGACAACTAAATGCCAACGTATTCTGGAAGGGATATTGTAATAGATTAAGGACATAAAGGGGAAAGTGGAATCCAAATATTGTCTTGACTTTAGTTGATAGTAATATAGCAATGTTGTTTTCTTATAAGTGACAAACGTACCGTGGTAATGTAAGAGATTAATAAGGGACACCAGATGAGTATAA
This sequence comes from Macroglossus sobrinus, assembly GCA_004027375.1. Taxonomy (NCBI): domain Eukaryota; kingdom Metazoa; phylum Chordata; class Mammalia; order Chiroptera; family Pteropodidae; genus Macroglossus; species Macroglossus sobrinus. Next base: position 127,207 of record PVKZ01002959.1, read on the forward strand.
CCAGAATTCTCTGTACTATCTTTCTAACGTTTCTGTAAGTCTAAAATTATTCTAAAATAAAATATCCATTGAAATAGATACATACATGCACACGCACAGAAATAACAAATGACCTGGGATGCCAGCTGATGAAATAAGTGACTAGGGAGTAAATAACTGGAGGGCACCCGTTCCTAAAAATGGCAATTCGTCTAAACTCCATTAGGTGGCAGTAGGCGCTCAGGTTAGGCCTTGGTCGGGCAATACGCAGGGAAAAGGATTATCACATGTGAAAGAGGCATCCTACCTGCACCCCAACAAAGACTGGAAAATTTCTCACGCTTTATGTGGAAAAATAAGCACTTGCTCAATACAGGACAGCGACTTCCTCTCTAGGTCCATGACACTTCTAGAATCATCTAATTAGCTTATCAGAAAGGCCTGGCCTTGGCAAATGGACTGATCCACGGACGCAAGTGAGCACATTTATAACAATTTCACTCCACTCCCAGCCAGAGCATCTTATAACAATGATTTTAGAGGTCAACCTCTGAAAGTCTCTTATTTCAAAGAAACGACATTTAGGTCAAAAGTATGCTTTAGCCATCATGGGTTTCCCACACTCTCCAGCCTCTGCTACCAGCAAGCCTAACTCCGCTGTTAGAAGTGTTGGTTTTCTTATGCACGTGTATTACCATATAAACTGGAACAGTATATGAAATAATTTAATTCAGTGTAAAATAGGACCGTAAGGTTCTTAGTCACCCCCTAGAGGTGGATTGGGAGTCAGAAGGCTGGAGTCTAAAAGAATAGAATATTGCAGATGAGATAAATGAGGCTCAGAGAAGGTGAGCAGCTTCTCAAGGACACACAGCTTGTTAGTGACAAGGCAAAACTTGAACCCAAATTTGAGCCTGCCTCTGGCTCGCTCTGTGACCTGGTGTAAGGGCACTTAATTCTTCTTAGATTTCAGTTTACTCACCCATAAAACCTATGGTTCCTTTTAGTTCGAAAACTATGTGACTCAAAAGATCTTCCATCTTTATATGAATATCTATGATTTAAAAAACTGACTCTAAGTCCTTAACACACTTAATATTTGTCACTCAACATGTATTCCCAAATATTATCAGGACATCCTTTAATGAGTGTGCTTTCTAACTCCCTAACTAGATTCTATGTTTCCCTTGCTATCAAGGTATATTAATTATATCTCCATAGAAACCCAACATGGTGTTTCACACTTGCAAGGTAATAAATATTTCTTAGCTAATTAGTAGTGCTCCATGTATCTTAGTACATATAATAATAATCTGACTGTCATTTCTAAAGCTCATCCTATGTGCCAGGCAGGTTGCTAAATGCTTTACATATGTTACCTCATTTAATTTTAACTCCAATCTTTGTGGGTATATTACTATCCCTAATTTCAAGTGAAGAAACAGAACTTTGGAAAGGTGAAGTGGCTTGTCTGGAGTTGCACAGCTAGAAGGGACCAAGATCTCTCAGGTTCCAAAGCCGGCTCCTTCGCCACTGTGCCAGACAGCCTCCAAGAGTAATTTGGCTCTGAACCAAACTGGCACCACTTCAAGAGTGGGTAGGAGTATGTGAATATAATCATTAGCGAACCCGTTTCCAACCATATTACCTGAAACCCTATCATCACTCCCCTGTGTCTGCTTCCAAAATGTAATAATAATACAATCCAGATTACGGGGCCATAGGGACAACACTGCCCCCACCCAGCAACCATCAGCCCTCTTTCTCCTTTGTATGTAAAGCCAGATTTGTTCACCCACTTTACAGAACTATGAATTTCAGGGAACCCAGCCTTTCCCTAGCCCCCGCAGAAAGTGGTGGTGGTGGTGGGGTGGCAACTCTTGATTAGTTTAAGGTGATCCCGTACTCTGCCAAACTACTTGTTCGAGGCATGGGCAAAGCATGCAATTCTATCCCGTGAAACATGAGCAGCTATTTTTTTTTTTAAATCTTTATTTATGGGAGCGTGACTCTGCTGCCAGAATGCCTCGATTCAAATTCCAGCCTCACCATTTTCTAAGTCTGTGGCTTGGGGCAAGTTTATTAACGCTTCCTGGGCTTCAGTTTGTTTCTGCAGCTGAAAATGGAGATGACGATGACACTTCCTCATAAGGTCACTGTGAAGACAGAATGAATGAATAATGTAAAGTGCTGAGGACTGTACCCACTGCTAGTAAGTGCTCAACCAACAGCGATTGCATTTGATCTCCATCGCTGCACAGCAGATAACCCCCAAACCTAGTGACTGAAAACAAATAGCCATTATCTCTCAGTATCTGTGGGTCTAGAATGGGGGGAAGGGCCTTCCCTGGGAGTTTCTGGCCCGCTGACAGACTGCATCCGAGGTGCTGGCCAGGGCTGTCTCTTGGGAAATCGTCCCAGCTCACACACAGGGGCCTCTCCATGCGGCTGCCTCATGTTGGGCAGCTGATTTCCACCGGAAGTAAGCAATCCAAGAGAGAGTGAGAGAACACCCCAACCGGAAGCCACAGTCTTTCTGTAATCTTACCTCAAAAGTGACGTCCCATTATTTCTGTCATATTCTATTCTTTAGAAGCAAGTCAATACATCCAGCCTGAAACACACAATAGAGTATACAGATGTCAAATTATAATGTACCCATGAAAATGCTATAATTGTATTAACCAATGTTACCTCAATAAACTTAATTTTTAAAAAGTTAAAATCTATATATTAAAAATTACTAATCAATCAATCAATCAATCAATCCAGCCCATACTTAAAGAAAGGAAATCACACAAGGATGTGAATTCGAGAAGCATGAATCATTGGGCGCCACCTGAGAGGAACATATACAGAGAACCTCTACTTTATGTTTTACCCTCAAGTGATAAAATTCCTTTATTAGATCCAGGTTAACAGAAGAAAAAAAAATCCAGTTTATGGCCATGCCACCTTGAACAAGCTCAATGCCATCTGATCTTGGAAGCTAGGCAGGGTTAGTACCTGGATGGGAATTAGTACCTGGATGGGAGTTGGTACTTAGATGGGAGTTAGTACTTGGAGGGGAGTTAGTATTTGGATGGGAGACCACCTAGGACTACCAGATGCTGTAGGTATAAAAAGAAACTTTAATTAATTAGTTAGTTAATTAATTAAAGATTGTAAGCTGACGAGGTCCTTGCGATCTGTGAGGTCAACCAAGGGTTGACTTGCCTAAAAAAAAGAGAAAAAATCCTCCATGGCATTCCTGGTCACTAATTTAACTTGTGTATCAAAGCGATGAACACAGGGTTGCTCTTTGTCCCTTCCACAGGCTGCCTTGGCCCCTCGCAGGTTTTACAACCAGCATATGTTCAGCGTTTCAGAGTTCGGGCATAATTACCTCCTCAGTCTCCCTCTTCTCCAAGCAGTGAATGCCCCGCTGCTTCTCACTTCCCTCCCCTTTGAAGCCCTTTCAGGAGAAGCCATAACTACAGGCCATCCATCCTCCTGGGGGCTGGGCGAGGTCTTACCTTGCACCAACCAGCTTCTGGCTTCTCAGAGACTACACCTTCAATATGCAGCAAAAGCTTTTGAAACGTGCGTTCCTTTTCATCTAACATATGCCATTTATGGATCTGTATCCTAAGAAACTAAGCAAGGATGTTCACACAGAAGGGGCAAAGTTCCCCCTCGTAATACTTCTTATTATTGTAAAAAAAAAAAATGGAAACTATATAAATTCCCAATAATAAGTGATAGGTTGAGTAAATTGCACCATGCCCAAAGGTTTATAAACTTTATAGCCATTAAAACAAAATTGTATTGTGTGGAAATATGCAATTGCTGTCTTGTAGGCCACAAATGGTTGCATTTTGGTAATCTCATATGGTTCAACCTAATCGAAGGATATTTTTGGTATACGAATAGATATACAAATAATATTTTTGAGTGAAAAAACAAAGTGAACAGTATTTCTGGAACAGTGTCATCTTTGTGTTGACAAACACCCATCAATATATTTGTAAAGAAAAAAATCTGGAAAAGCCCACACAAAATGTTAACAGTAGTTATCTTTGGATGGCAGAATTACACACAATTTTATCTTTTTTTTTTTTATGAAGTCTTAGCTTTTCTCCAATGAATACTTCCTAATGGTGTAATGGTTACAGATCCTAAACTAAATAAAGGAAAACAAGCCATAAGAGAGAAATTCCAAGAGGTAAACCCCAGAAAACTCTTATTTTTCATTAATAATTTATAATTCATTAAGCAAAGCAGGGGCTCAGCAGCTTCCCCTGAGACAGTAGATGCCCCAGTCTGAGCCAGCAGGAGAGTGGGCCAGCCTGAGACTCTCCAAAAACGGTTTTTTCTCTAAGTAACGAATCCCCACTTGAGTTCAGTCGAGACCAGAACAGCTGAAGAAATGGGCACATTCCCCAGGATATCTGGTTAGACGCTTGCTTTTTCCCTCCAGTGTCCATTCTACCGGCGAGACCCTGTTTCTTATTTAGGGATTCTCTCCCCCATAGTTTAGCCATGGTCTGGAGTGGGTCGATGACCTCAACCCGGACTGGTTAGTGAGTCACGAGGTGGGCATGAGGCCAGACTTAAGCTACCGAGGGATGAACTCCGTTTCCTCAGCTCCCTCTTCCAGCCTTTCTGTTAAATTTTAAATTCAGTTACAGCTTTACTTTCTGAGCACTCATTTGCATAGTGTGATTATTCCGTTTTATTAGTTTTTTATTCTTGGCCATATTGCTATTACTACCTATTAGTAATAGTAATATGGCCGAACCAATTACCCGAAAACTTAGTGACTTAAAACAACCATAGTCATTGATTATCTCTCACAATTTCTGTGGGTCAGGAATTCAGACAGGGCTTAGTGGGGATGGCTTGTCATCTGCACAAGACCTCAGGCCTAGAATCATCTGAAGCCCGTGCCTCACTTGTGTGGCCGGTTGTGCTGGGGTGTGCTCAGGGCCTAGCTGGGGAATGCTGTCTGCCTGAGCACAGGCCTTGGTCCACCTGGCCTTTTCCCCGTGGTTGGGTTCCAAGGGCAAACCCGCCAAGACTCAGGTGGAAGCTGGATCCTCTTGATGACCTCGCTCCAGAAGTCACATGGCATCACTTCTGCGGTACAAACTGGTTGATGATTGGGCCGTGGCGGCCCCTCCCCGGCCCAGACTTGAGAGCAGAGATCCCACTGCAGGCTCCTCAGGAGGAGAGCATGTGGCCTGGGATAAACAAGCCTGGGACAGGCAGACTGTCCAGACTGTCTCAGGGGCTCATTATCTTTTATTACCACTTTCAGGACACTGAACCCAGCGTTTTTGCCTGTTTGGTTTTTAGTTTATCGTTTTAGTTTCCTACTGTTCCCGTTACTGTCTCCTCCAGTCAGATTCAGGAGCTGAGGCACCTGGACTTGCTGTCTGCGCCCCCAACGTGGCCAGAAGCCACGGGGGGCTGCGTCTTATGATGTTCCTGTCCCACCTGTGGGGAGCCCCACACCCAAGGATCTTTCTTTCTGTTTGTTTTGTTCTGTCGTGTTGGAAACTTTTCTCAAACGAGTCTGCGAAACGTGTGGTGGGTTCTCAAAGGTGCGAGGCTCTCATCTGAAAGTGTCTCACTGAGCAGCCGATGGTTCACACCGTTTTCACGGGTGGGGCTGGACACCCCGCTGCAGGATGACAGCACCAAGGGTCAGCTTTCTGGATGGGGGGGCCCCAAATGTCAGTAGCTGAAGGTCTGTTCTCTCAAACGGCTCAGTTTCTTCCGGGGACAATCCTTTGCTCTCCTGCCTCAGGGGATGGGTCTGATGAGAACGTTCCAGATGGAGAACAGGCCGTGGGCGGTCCCGCTTGGAACGGGGACTCTCCTCACTCGTCTGGTTGGGTCGGGAGCCTCGCCTGCATCCCGCACTGTGTCTGGCCTCCCAAGTCCACTGCCAAGGTGGGCAGCTCAGAGTAGGGTGGGGCTGTGGGTGTCTTACAGCCTGTCTTATCTGACTTTCGGTCAAACTCTCTGTATGTTCCCTATGGCCAAATAACAAATTACCACCAACTCGGTGGCTTAAAACAAGAGGAATTTATTCTGTCACAAGTCTGGAGGCCCAAAGTCTAAAATCAGTTTCACTGGTCCCCAATCAAACTGTGGAAAGGGCTCTGTTCCCTCCAGAGGCTTAAGGGAGAATCCATTCTTTGCCTTCTCAGCTTTGGGGGCTGCTGGCATTCCTTGGCTTGTGGTCGCATCGGTCCAATCTTTATGGCCACCATCTTTAAATCTCTCTCTGCATCATATTCACACAGCTTTCTCCTTTGTGTCTGTGTCAAATCCCCCTCTGCTTTCCAGATGGGACATTTGTGATTACATTTAGGGCCCACCTGGATAATCCAGGATAATCTCTGTGTCTCAAAAGCCTTAACTTAACCATATCTGCAAAGTCCCTTTTCCCAAGTAAGGTAACATCTAGGAATCAGGACCTGATACCTTTGGGGATCATTATTCAACCCATTATGCCCTCTGTTTTTAGTCACATGTCCTGACTGTGCCTGCTTTTGTCCCTAATGCCTTTAAGACCGTTTGGAAGTCCTGTGAGGGGTATGGATTTGCTTTCAACTGGCCCCTCCTTAGAGATTTACGGTGCAACTTCCACTGATCTCCTAAGGTGAGTACCATTCCTTGAAAAAGTGTCCACATTCCAAACATGTGTTGACATCTTGCTACAGTCAGAGTGTTTTTATCCCCCACTCCCCAAGTTGATATGTTGAAATCCTAACCTCCCAAAGGTGATGGTGTCAGGAGGTGAGGCCTTTTGGGGTGATTAGGTCATAATAGTGGAGCCCTCATGAATGTGCCCTTCTCAGAGGGCCCTCAGTGAGATCCCTCGCCCCTTCTGCCACGTGAGGACACAAGAGAGGAGGGCCTTTGCTCAACCACAGTGGCACCCCAACCTTGGACTCCCTGCTTCCAGGACTGGGACACGTTTCGTTGTTTCTAAGCCACCCACTCCGTGGTATTTTGCTACGCTGCCCGAACAGACTAAGATGCATCTTCCTTTCTCCTCCTTCTGGGAGCCTCAATGCTTGTTTTAGTGCTTGACTGTCATTTTGGATGCATTTCAGGTGGAAATACAGATAAACATGTGTGTTTAATATACAGTGTTTAACCAAATGTCTCTCCACTGGTTTTAAATATTTTTACAAATAGCTTTATTGCTTCTTCCATTTGTTACAATATTATAAGCTTGTTTTCAAAATAGTCTCAGACTAATGGCAAGCAGGCAGGCTGCTAGAAATCTCGCTGCTTACCTAAAAGCAATGGTCAGAATTCGAATCTACCGTTATAATATTTTTTAAAGCACTTCCCATCGTAATGGCGTTTTTGTCTCTACATACTTCAGTACGTAGCGCTTAAAAAATAGCCTTGTTCTTCTAATGCCAATATCATACCTGACGAAACTGTCTATAATGACTTCAGATCATCTAGTACTCAGTTCATATTCAAATTCCCTGATTATCGCAAAAATACCTTCTTACAGTTGATTTATTGGAATCAGGATCCAAACAACATCCACACACGACTCTTGGTTGTTATACCTCTGAGGTCCCTTAATTAAAGTGGTCCCCCCGATTTTTCTCCACTTTCTGTCATTGCCTTGTTGAGTCTCCCGTTTTAAAAAGACATGTACAAAATATATTTATTTATATTCCCCACATTATTCCAAAGAACAATTGAGGGGGTCTACCAGAGTCATCATTCGTTGTTAGAAAGACGTGAGGATGTGACTTGGAGCCTAATGGAGCCGGGTCTCAGGTTTTGCTCAGGTACCAGCCCCATCCCTACACATTCTGTCTCCATAGCAACTCTGCACTCTTTTTGAAGTGGCATCTGTTTTTGCCCCAAGAGTCTTGAATTGCTCTCTCCAGGCAAAGTATCTCTGAATCAGACGGGATCCAGGAGAAGACAGAGACCCCCCCAAAAATACCAAATTCCTTCTGCAGGACTTCCGTGCCCAGGGGACACCCAGCCATGTATCTGTAAATTCATGTACAAACTACTTTTAAAGAAGAAACATTAAAAAATCCTCCTCTTGGATTGTTGTTTTAGAACATTACTGAAGCGTATGAGAGAAGGGGATGCATCTTTTCTTTTGTAGGTGGGAGGGAGAGGTGGCTCCTACACCTCCTTCCTGTGTCTGAGCACTTGCCTGCTGAGTTAGTCTACTAGGGTGTCTGTAACGAAGCACTGCACACTGGGGGGCCTAGAACAGCAGACATGGAGTCTCTCGCAGTTCTCGAGGCTAAAAGTGCTATCTCGAGATGTCGGCAGATGCTCTCTCCAAAGACTCTGGAGAAAAACCAGTTCCATGCCTCTCCTCCAGCCCTGGTGTTGCTGGCAACCCTCGGCATTCCTTGGCTTGTAGACATATCATTCCCACCTCTGGCTCCATCTCCACATGGCCTTCTCCCCCATGTGTGTGTGTGTGAGTCTGTGTCTCCGTTTTCTCTTCTTAAAAAGACATCAGTCATTGGATTAGGGCCCACTCTAAACAGTATGAGCGTATCCTAACCGATTACATCTGCAAAGGCCTTATTTCGAATGAGGTTCCACGTGGACATGAATGCTTAGAGGACACTATTCAACCCAGTGCACCCACCCTGAGTCCGGTTGGAATACAGAAGATACGGAACCCACCTACTTCTTCAGGAAATGAAAACTTTGATATGCAACTTCCCTAGTCTTTCCGTTTGGTACTACACAGGTGTGGGACCTGGGCTTGGCCCGTAAGACACTCTGCATAGGATTTTATATCTGGAGCTAGAGCATTTTTATAAAGAAGCAGGGGAGGAGAAACTCATGTGTGTTTGTTTGGCTTCTGCTGTGCTAACAAACAGCCCAAATCCCAGTGGCTTCCAATAGCAAATGTGTGTTTCTCACCCACAGTCCTGAGGATGAGCTGTCGGTGGCCCGGATCCCCACAGGCTGGGCTCCAGGCTAAAGGCTGGGTTCAGGTGTGCTCCATGTTAAATTGCAGAGCTCAGGCTGGAGGACCAGCAGCCCCTGGAGTGTGCTTTTCTCATGCAAGATGGCAGGGGCACAAGAGCAGGGTAGAAACTGTGCTCAGAAAGGGCATGTGGTCACTTTGCCTACCATGGGCAGTGTAGGTCACACAGTGGAGCTGAAAGTCAGCGGGGTGGGAAAGGAAAGAAGGAATCCGTCCTGGAAAATAACAGAATCTGTCACACCATGGCAGCAGCATCACATGCTAGATGGCAGTGGGGTCCTTTCTGGTCTGGTCCTGGGCTGTGATTCTGCCAGTGGTTCTAGCTCAATTTCTAGTCTTGGTTCTCAAGCCAGTTCTGTGAGAGGCCCAGTAGCCTTTGGTAAATTATCTTCCAGCTTCAACTGGCCAAACTTGGCTTCTGTAGCTTTCAAGTAAGAGTCTTGAATGAGATGCAGGATTTTAACTCGTCTCTGGCCTTAAATGTGGCTTGATGGTCACTGGCCCTTGTCTCTCAGTGTCACACCCACCCATCTTCCTGCTCTGGGGCTGGGACTCTAGAAACCACAGGTCAGACTCCTGGGCCAGCTGGCTTTCTGATGGGCACAGCCCATCTAGAGAAAGGTGAGCGGGGAGGAAGAGAGAAGGGACATCCTTCCTGTCTGTGTTGCCTTGGCAACAGCAGTTGGTCCAGCCTCTAGATTCCTTCCTTACACTTAAACCTGCTTCATTGTGTCCTCTCACTTGTACTAGCAGTGGCTGGGCTATACCCACTCCTCAGGAGGGTTTTTCCAATGGGTTGGTTGGTGACTGGGTCCTCTCCAATCGCTGTCCCAGGCTGGGGGGCCTCAGGCTTGAGTATGTGCTCCCCCAACTAAGTACAGCTGTGAGGCCTCCTCCTGTCCTGGCCACTGGGTGGCCAGGCATGCTCTTTGGGCTCTAAGGGCTCCTGGTGCATTTCAAGGAGGTGTCTACCCACTGTGTAGTCATAGCAGGACAAAAAGTGACAGCGCTGGGTGTTGTCCCAGCTGGGCCGTGCCTGGAGAGAACCTGACTCCATCCTGCGTGCGGAGTGCAGAGGTGTCTGGATGTAAAGTCTCTGGCAGAGGCCAAGGGGGTTCCAGGACAGTCCCAGGCTCTCGGGAGCGCCTCACACACAGTCCTTTCCTCTCAACTCCTCGCTGTGCAAAAACTCTCCTCTTTTTTTTTTTCCTTCCAGTGGACCCTGATGGGCCAACAGAACTAGACACTGAATCACCCCACATTGCAAAACTGGCATCCTTTGCCCTTAGCCCCAAGGGCTGGGAGGACTCACCTTCCTTCGTCTGCTACTGGAAAGAAAGGGAAGGGAAATATTTGGGAAGATATCAAAGGGGTATGAGCTCCCTTCCCAGATTATGTGAATCCTTCCAGGGCAGGGAATAAAATGGAGAAAAACAAAACTGCCACATTTTCGTATTTAAAAAGCTCATATGCTGGCGAGTCCTCCGTTACACTCACATAAACTCTTAGAAAAATTCAAAAAAAAAATAATAGAGAGCTCATATGCTGCATCAACTTTTAAACTAAAATAAACTTAAAAATACAAAAATAGTCACGAACTTCAAATTAACCGCATTTAAATCAACGTGATGTTTTACTGAAACTGAATCACTGTGAATCACTGAAATGTGGTTTAATGAGGGAAAGGTGTATTTTCAACTGGATTTTTTTTTTAATAATAATCATTATTTGAGTCACTGACATTATCATTGTTGATTATTTTTGGGGGGGTTTGAATAATTACTTTTAAAGCACTCATCCATTTTAATGAGCCAATTGATTTAATCATGCACCCAAAAATATACTACAGAAAACACTGAAATAATATATAATGAAACGTCTTTATTTTTATTTACACCACACTTACTGCTGATGCATACCGTCACATGTTGGTGGGAAGGAGATGGAAGCTGCAGAAGCCATCATCACGTAGGACCACACGATTCTCCTGCCGTCTTTCTCTGTTTGAACTCTGGTGAAATATTCATCTTCGATGCTGCTGCACACTGATTCATCAGCCATGAACATGACTTGGATCCAAATGGAAAAACGGGTTTAAAATTATAAAATTGTGAATTGGCACTTGGTTCTGGGATGATCATCCAGCGGATCCCAACCTGAGAACACAACATATTAGTTTCAAGTGTACGACGTAGCGATTAGACATTCATATAACTGATGAAGTAGATCACTCTGATAAGTCTAGTACCCCACCGGACTATATATAGTTACTACAATATTATTGACTATATTCCTTTTGCTACACCTTACATCCCCATGACTATGTCATAATTACCAGTTTGCATTTCTTAATCCCTTCCCCTTTTTCACTCACCCTCCAACACCCCCCATCTGACAACCCTCAAAATGTTCTCTGTATCTATGCGTTTGCTTCTGTTTTGTTTGTTTATTTTGCTCTTTAGATTCCGCAAGTAAGTGAAATCATATGGCATTTGTCTCCATCTGACTTACTCCACTCAGCCCAACACTCTCCATGTCCATCTACGTTGTTGCAGATGGCAAGATTTCATTTAATTTTTTATTTTTTTTATGGCTGAGCAATATTTCATTGTATATATGTAGAGGTTGGGCAAACTTTTAAATTTTTATTGGCTTCAGAGACCTAGTCATAAAATGAGGGTGACCCACAGAGTACCCCCATCCTGGAGCTGTTGTAACATAGACACAATGCCCACAGAAAGACAAACTCTTCACACACATGTGCGCGGGTGTTATTTTAATCTCCAAATTTAGTAGAGGTCCTAAAAATGCTCTGGATGGGAAAATAAAAACCCCTGAATCTTGAGTTCAAAGATTTTAAATAAATCAAATATAATGCAATGACATTTTATGTCAATTTGAATTGTGGAAATCTGAACTAATATAACAATATGAATAAGGCCTCGTATTATGCCCCATAATTGAGACAGAGAACTCCACCCAATTAAAAAATTAGTCGAGAACCCCTTAATGTCAAAACGGGTGGGACTGGGGAATTTCTACTGTTCATAACGTTGCCACAGGGTGGCGCCACTTTAGCGGGCAAACCAGAAACACCTATCCCTAGTAGGCAGCGTGGCAATCAACCTGCTGTCCGCGTGTCCTGCGACTTCTGAGTTCAGGTGGTCTTGGAAGCGCTGAGGCTGAAAAACGCCATCAGTGTGGTGGTAACTGCTTTTACTGAAAGGTTAGCTGAGAGACATTGCGGTTGCTATTAATTTATGTTTGAGCATTCTGGTAAAAATCATAGAGACGGTGCAGAGAGCAACGGTTTCATGGAAGCACAATCCAGTGCATTTATATTGTGCTCCGAGGATCGTGCCCCCGGCTGTAGAGAAATTATGCTTGCGTTATTGAGTTTTAAACGATGCAAGTCTCTAGAAACCCATCTTCCTCATTAAATGTGATCGATCAGATTCTGATCCCTAGGATTAGATCGACTTTACTGAAAAGGAAGTCCTGCCTTCCCAGCCTGTCCCAGAAAACCCAAGTCGCTCTAGGATGCAAGAGAAGAAACGAATCGTTTTGGGTTTTGTTTGTTTGTTTGTTTGTTTGTTTTTCAGCTCCACTTCGTGCTAGGTTATACTTATCTACCTTCTCTCATTTAGTCCTTACAGCTCTACCTGGTACTGTCACCGACCCATCCATTCTTACAGTTGATTTCTGGTCAGTGTCTTCTTCTTTCAACAGATGAGAAAACTGGGGCTCAGAGAGGTTAAGTTGTTTGCCAAAGATCCCACTACAGGCTGGCAGTTTGTAGAGCTGGGATTTAAACCTAGGTCAGCTTGACACACCCAAGCCTGCTCTCTTCCTGTGTACCAGGGTGCCTCCGAGCTCTGCCATCAGAAATCCTGTCTGTGGTGAGGGTGGAGGGAAGGTATTTCTCAATAAGACACCATTGCTCTTTCATAAGCTATCTCACCGTTTGAAGCAGCCTCAGACAGGATAATTTTGCAGATTGTTTAGGTAGAAGCAGTCACACCTTCTCTCCAGACATAATGTCACCATCTATGGTTAATATAGCCGTGGTATGTCAATCAGTAAACATCTCAATCGGTGATTCACTTGTGAGATTTTAGTTGGGTCAGCAGCCTTTGAGTTTCATGGAGTCAAGGACAGGTTGATGTAGGCAGGGCAGAAACGGCACATGCTTCCCAATTCTTTGGGAAATTGTAATGTTATTTATCCACCCAATCTCTAAAAGCATGAGACCTTGGATAATTTACCCAGTGCCAGATAACAGGCAAGCACGTGCCTTGTAAACAGTGTTATTCTGAAAGTTGGGAGGCTGTGTTCTTGATTCAATTGAAAGTAGAAATGCAATTGAATCATCTCCTATGATTTAGGGCATGTGCATACCACGTTTTTCTTTTCAAAATGCTTTTACATCTTTTATCTAAATTAATCACTGCATAACCCCCCTGCCTTGAATAAACTTTTATTATAGCACTTATGCCCTATAGTTAATGTTTAGTGTATATGTCCTTCTCTTCCACTGGTTTATGACTTTCTTCCGGCCAGGGACGCTGCTGTATTCATGCATCTATAAAGCCCTAGCACTTGGCAAGGTATTGGTTAGGGCTTGTTTCACTGCAAAAGACAGAAATCCACTGGACGCAATTTAAGCGAAACGGGAGCTTTGTTTCAAGGAGCCCCAGGGCAGGGGTGAAGCCACGTCTTGGAGGAACAGGTATCAGGCTCTCTCACGGTTCCTCCTCTTTTGAATCTGACTCATCAACACCTTCTTTTGCAGAGTGTCTTCCACTGCTTCCCATTCCCTAGGCTGAAAATCTGCCTGCCAGCATCTCCGAGCAGACGTGCAACTTGTCCAGCCCTGCGCTGAAAGCTTTATCATTCTCTCTGTCCCAATCTACTCAGTCTCCAGATATTGAGACTCTGATTGGTCCAGCCTCGGTGAGGTGTTCACCTCTAGTCCAATCAACTGTGACCAGAGGGGTGTGGTCCAACTGTAGGCTGGAGGTTGTTCCTATGGTAACCATTCGTCGCAGGCTGGAAGAAAAAACTCACAGTTCTCTGAGAAAAGGGGAAAGGGGCGGGGCAGCCAAACAATAGGGGGACCGTGTCCCTGTATATATTTGGTGCTCCATAAATGCTTACTGATCTATATTACTCTAAATATTGCAGGATGCTGGCCTTCTTTTAGTTCCCCAAACACACCCAGCTCTTACTGGCTCCCAGAGCTTCCCACGTAGTTTCCTCTCGGTGGTTCTTCTCCGCCTGCACCCCCTTGGCCGGCCTAACTTCTGCTCCTCCTTCCGGCCTACAATTGGATTCGCGACCTTTACAGATGGCCTTTCCTGACCTCTTTTTAAAACATCCCTGTCTATTTCTTCAAAACACTCACTGCCTTGCACTTATTTGGTTTCATCCCGGCCTTCTCCCCAAAGATTATGAGTTCCGGGGTTCCCAGAAGCCTCCAGAGCTCCCCACGCAAAGGGACTAGCCAAGCCCTAGAGACCACTTGGGGGTGGAGGACAGCAGGGGAGTTAATGCCTCATTAGGCAAACGTTTGATCATGGGAGATAGAACAAGTGGATAAATTTTCACCCTTTTCCCTCCGTGGACTGTCTTGAGATGAAACTGATGCGGTTTTTGAGCGGTGGGTCCTGCAAAGTGGATCATCCTCATGTTGACAGCAGCTCCTTCGCACCCCCTCCGCTGTCCCTGCCCTCAGAGACTGTGCCGTCTTATAAACCAGCAGCACATAGGCCTTTGCCCAAGGCTCTGCTTTCTGGGGAACCCTGGCTAAGTCACCAACCCTAGGAAGCATACATAACTTTAGTGTATTAGCTTTAGCGGAAGCACAGCGCTTAAACAGTGTTAGAAAACCCTCTCTCCCCAGCTTTCGGCTTTGCTTTCCTCCACTTGGCTCTGTTCTGATTCCGGCTTTCCCCGAAGAGAGGCAAGACCCCCAGCAGCTCCTGCTTGTTCTCGCGTGCAAAGGACGCCGATTTCTCACAAGTTTTCCTCTGACCCAATCAGCGTGTGTGTGTGTGTGGGGGTGAAGACCAAGATGGGTATCCGGAGATCCTCTCTTCTGGAGTTTGAGGGGCAGTGCCAACCTGGGAGAGCAGGCAAGATGAGGCCCAGGAGATGTCAAATTAGGTATTTGGTGTCGGGGAGGGAGGGGAGCAATGCATTTGCAGATGGCAGGAAGTTGACGGCCCCCTCCACCCTCATCCAGTATAGACCTCTGGGGTGGGAGGAGAAGGGAGACGGTTAAGCAGTGGGACTGGGATGGCCAGAGCTGGGGCCGGCCAGGTTCATTTCAACAACGGGCATCCTCAAGTCCACCATCCTAAGCTCTCAGACCCAGAGCCTTCCCAGGGGCCCAGATCTGCCTGCGCCAAAGGCAGAATCCCTCCGCAGGTGAGAATCCCGAGTACAAGTTGAGATTCTCTGTTTCA
Source organism: Macroglossus sobrinus (assembly GCA_004027375.1). Taxonomy (NCBI): domain Eukaryota; kingdom Metazoa; phylum Chordata; class Mammalia; order Chiroptera; family Pteropodidae; genus Macroglossus; species Macroglossus sobrinus. Next base: position 142,645 of record PVKZ01002959.1, read on the forward strand.
CCACCAGTTTTCAGCCAGGCAGACAGACCCTCTCTCTTCCCCCTGCGGAGACGCTGTTTTGAGGAAGTCACCATCTAGAGGATGGTGGAGGGCTTAACCAGAGGTTTCTGCTCCTATAGGGTCACCACCCCCACCACCTCCGTCCTGCTCTCGCCACCCTGCTCATTGCCCCCGTGGTGGAGCGTGTCCGCAGCTCCCTGAGTCCTGGCGCCCAGTGGAGTTAGCACTCAATCCCTGATGTCTGATGAGAGCCGCCGTTCACAGCACTTACCATACCACGGAACCGAGTGCTTTGTGGTTATTGATTCCTTTCGTCCTCAAAGACCCTCTGAGAGCAATGCATTGACCTTGAGTGGAACCCGATTTGAAAAAAAAAAAAAAATGATCAGGACAAGACGTTTGGGAGACCTTTAGGCAGATCTGAATATGGACTGGGGGATAGAGGGTCTGAAGGAATTATTGTTGCTTTTGTGAGGTGTGATGATAATGTTGCGGTGGCTGCAGGAAAAAGCATCTTTTTTTAGCACGAGGAATCATTTAGAGGTAAAATTTGATGACGCCTGTGCTTTAAATAATTTAATAATGACGGCTAAATGAAGCAAATATGGCGACATGTTAAAAAAACTGTTAAATCTAGGTAGTGGCATGTGAAGGTTTATTCTACTATTTTCTCTACTTTCCCGGACATTTGAACATTGTATCATAAAAAAACAAAAAGAATTAAATATAAGAGATCATATTAGTACCCTCATATTAAATATAAGAGATAATATTAGTAACCCCATTGAACATTTTATAATAAAAAAGCAAAAAGAATTAAATATGAGAGATCATATTAGTAACCCCATTTTACAGGTCGGAGAGCTGGGGCACAGAGAGGCGAGGCAGCCTCGCTAGGGTCACGGGGCCAGAGAGCGGCAGCGCTGGCCCCTACCCCACTGTGCTCCTGCCTCCCTCCATACCCCGTGCGTGCTCGGGCTCGGCAAATGAATATTTGTTGACTGAACGACAAAAATGTAAAGGGCTTTGGCGCTTTTGCTTCAGGTGTGTCCCTGGAATGCATGCTCCACTCGTGGCCTCTGGATTGGGGTCCTGCCCCACCCCCGGTCTCACAGTTCTCTTCATGGCAGCCAGAGGGACCTTCCACAAATGGAATCCAACCCTGGAACCACCCAGGTTAAAATCTCCCTGCGTTTTCCACTTAAGGTGGTTTCGTTAGCGCTGTTATCGCCTTATCTTTCGGTTTACCTACTTCTTTGAATAAGTAATAATGTGCACAATTTAATATTCACAAAATGCAAAAAAAAATCTAGTAAAAAGTGAGCCTCCCTCCCACCCATTCAGCCACCAGGTCCCCCTCCCGGGCCATGACTCTCCCCAGTGTGCCATGTATCCCTGTGGCTGGTCCACGTGTATAGAAACACATAGGGAGCGGGGAGGCGGGCAGGACCCTCTTCTGCTCCAACCCCACCCTACCACCTCCCACCAGAGAGGCTCCACTTTGTCTTACTACAGTGTGGCCTTTTATTTGAAAAGGGGGCTCCTTGCTCTAAGAAAGATTTAAAACCATTGACTAAACTGATAATGGTATCCTTAGCCCTTCTCCTGCCTGGTCCATCTTTCCAGCCCTATGCTGTCCCCTCCCAGCCAGCTCAAGCACTGGCCACACTGAGCTCCTGCTCCCCGTTCATTCCCTGCACATCCCTGTTTACAGCTTTGCACATGACCTTGCTAGAATGATCTGTCCTGTCTGCCTTTGTTTCTGCTTGGTAATTTTATCTTTTAAGATCCACGCCAAATATCACCTCCGATGGTAGTTATCTCTGGCTGTGTAATAAATTACTCCAAAACTCTGCAGCTTAAAACGACAAATGTTACCACCCACTGTTTGTGAGGGTCAGCAGTCGGAGAGCGGCTTGGACAGGTGGTTCTGACTCGGGGCCTCACATGAGGTCACCTCACGCTGTTAGTAGCGGGCAGGCTCCTCCGCTGAAGGCTCGACTAGGGCTGGAGGATCCACGGTCAAGCTCACTCACATGGCTGCCGGCGGAAAGCTTCAGTTCTTGGCCACGTGGACCTTTTTCATAGGGCTGCTCATGACATGGCAGCTGGTTCCCTCCAGAGTGCATGGTCCAAGAGCATGAGACAGAATGTACCTAAGATGCAAGCCTCCGTCTTTTATAACGTAATCTCTGAGGGATCACATCATCACTTCTGTATTTTATTAGCCACACAGACTACCTCTGATGCAGTGGGGGAGGGGACTACATAGTGGTGTGAATACCAGGAAGTGGGGCTCTCTGGGGCCCCCTTGGAGGCTACCGCCCACGGCTCCCCTTGTAGTTTTCGTGGAATCAGTGCTTTGTACAAACTTTTGACGCAGCTTTTTCCATGTCGTGTTATGGATGCTTCATCTCAATCCCAGATTACAAACTCTTTGAGGGCGGTGATGAAATCTTATTCACCTTTCCCTTCATTTTTATCCCTACATGGTGTCTAACATAGAATATGTATTTAATGAATGTGAAGTTAACGCTAAATGCATGACTGAATGAATAAGTAAATGAATGAGTACGGGACTAACCCTCAGTGGATAGTTCCAAAGACTAGAGGAGATAACCCCATTTTCTGCTGGTTAAGATGCCTACGGAGTTGGTTCTCAGATCATCTCCCTTTTGTTCTCTGGTTACTTCTCGTTCCCCACCACCCTGTGGTTGCAGCATCAGAGGGCTCGGGTACCATCTTGGCATCACATTCTCTCCCCGCAGCTGGTTGGACCAGGTCTGAGCCCCTGACCCAAGCTGAGCCAGTGGACTCTTCTCCAGGGAATCCAAAACTGGGACTCAGAGTGACCAAGCTTCAGTCTGGCTGCTTTCCTGTCAAGAGAGACATAATGACTGGAAACTGCTGGCAAGAGCGATTCTTTGCTCCGTAGACTGGGGAGCAGAGAAGCCAGTCTGCCACAGCAGGGGGGACGAATGGGAAGGAAGAGACAGAGGAAGGCCAGCCTAGCTTACGAAAGCACTCAGCTCTCGCGTCCAGTCCAGTCCGAGACCCAGCTGCCTCTCCAGCGTGGTCCCCACGAAATACCTTTACGTTCTTAAGCAATGGTTTGTGGGAACTGGCTCACACTGGCTCGTGAAAACCTGTTGTACATATGTATTCAATGACATCACACTGGTAGCCTGAACTAGGCCCCAGCTTCAGGGTTTACACCATAGAAATTGGCAAATGCTACAAACTGAGGCTTCCCACTAAGAGCGGGTTATTAAACATTTATGAGGCTGAAGTACTTGCTGTGCTAACTCTGCTCGTGCTTTGAGTGACCCAGCCCCTCTCCTGTGAGATGCCTTCCCTGATGTTGGTAGGAAGCTAGTTCTCTGTGTACTCACAGTGCCTAGGAGACACCAGGAGACAATCCAGAACTCTGAACGTTATGTGGCATAGGCCAGGGGTTAAACACACACCCCGACTAGGCAGTAACTAACTGCCTCTTGTCCCTAGAGTGAAGTCCACGCTCCTTAGCCTGTCAGGCTGGCCCTCTGGCTGGGGGCCCTTGTCCTCCTGCATCTCAAGGCTCTTTCCCACCAGCTCTTCCCCTCCCACTCTCTCCCCATCCCATCCCCGCCCCCTGGTGATTTCAGCCTCCTCAACCTCTAGCCCAGAGTCTCTACCCCAGGAGGTGTCAATCATCTGTTGAATCTGATAAAGATCATGGACCTTTCTCCCCAGGGGAAACATTCCCAGATGCATAAACATCACATATATTTTCAGGACCAAACACCTTTTTTTTTCTCTTGTCTTTCCAGACTCCCACACCCCCATGTGCCCCTGCGGCGGGGGTGGTGGGGTACATACCCCAAATATACTCTGTCTCAGCACCTTCAGCACTTTTAAATGTATGTTTATTTTTGAGTCTATTGCTACAGTGTAGGCTTCTCTGGGGCAGCACCTCTTCTCGTCTTATCCCTGAGCACCTGGGTGACGAACGCCCGCATTCTAATCGCACGATCAGGGTGTAGCCGCAGACACGGCTGCTGTCCAAGCACGAGAGCATGTACGTCATTGAGGATGGTTTCAGCATGGCTGAGGGGAGAAGATGCTAACGAAAGTCGTCACTATGGGCAGTATCGTCCCAGCACCAGTGGGATGGGGGAGGGGAGGGGCTCAAGGAGTACCTCCCGTGTGGTACCATGGAGAGAACCTGAACTTTGGGGTCCCAGAGATTCAGATTCCAGGTTCAGAGTCTAGCTCGGTCACTGATGGCTTGTGACCGTGAGCTAGTCACGTTGTCTCTCTGAGTCCCGGTTTTCCCACCTGTCAAAACCTATTTCTTGAGTCACTGTTAAGATTAAAAGAGACAATCTACATGAAGAGCCTGGGCCCCAAGAGACGGTCAGTGAACGTTAATGACCCCTTTTCCTGGCTTCACGTCATGTTGGCCATGCGCAACAGAAATCAACTCTTTGTTTAACTGAAGCAAAACGAGGAGCTTATTTGTAAGAGCAGCAGCAGACACGGCTAATTGGCCCCGATTTCTGTTATACTTTTCTTAAATGGTAAAATTATTTTAGCTAGGTACATGGTTGTTCAGCTAAAAACTACATTTCCGTCCAGCCCTCTTGCAGATTGGCATGACCTGGTGATTATGTTTCTGGAGGGTGAGATGTGACCAGAAGTGACATATATGTACAACTTCTAGGTCATGTCCTAAAAGGGAAGGCACATATGCACCTCTTTTCTTTTCTCCTGTCCTTCTGAGTGGAACAGGGATGTGCTGGCAGGAGGTGGAGCAGCCATTTTGCCCCATGAGGTAAAAGATGAATGTTGAGGATGCAGAGAAATAAGATAGAAGGACTCTACTAATGACTTAGTAGAGGTGAAGCACCATACCAGCAAGAGAATTAAACTTCTATTTGTTTAGTCATGGTCAATATTTGGGTTTTGTTAAAGCAGCCCAACCTATACTCTATCTCATACTCGATGCTACAGACTAAATGTTTGTGTCCCCCTAAAATTCATATGTTAAATCCTAACCCAATAGATGGCATTCAGAGGTGGGGCCTTTGGGATGGGATTAGGTTCATGAACAGGATTAGTGCCTTACAAAAGAGACCCCCAAATCCTCCCTTGCTCTTTCCACTGTGTGAGGACACAGTGAGAAGATGACAAACGGGCTCTTACCTGAAACAGAATCTGCCAGCACTGGTCTCTTATTTCCCAACTTCCAGAAAAGTGAGAGTATATTCCTGTTGTTTACAAGACACTCAGTCTCGGGTATTTTTGTTATAGCAACAAACAGACTAAAACATTCAGTGAACCATTAAGGAGCTCATAGCATCCAAAAGAGAGTCAGGCAAATGTTTAGATTGTTCTGGCTTTGACTCATGAGAGCTTGTTCGGCAGGCTCTTGTGTTACTTGGGTATACACACACGTCATTTCGTTTTTTGAGTATTGCCTTACATTTGGCACAAGATATTCCAGGCTCATCTTGTCATTTCTATGCCCCAGCCTTGGAACCGGACTTTCAATAATGATTTTAACTGTTTTAGTAGGAAAGGTGATTAGAAACCACAGCCTGTGTGCTAGGTGTGCTTATTGCTACCGAGATGACTCTGCTTCCAGGCTTTTCAGCAGCCGGAGCCAGGAGATGTAGGTCTGCCTATAGGTAATACATAATCTCATATCAACTTCTATACCTCTACATATTTAAAAAGCACGAGTTTTCCCCAACATCTCTAATTCCAATCCAACACACAGAGTTTACTCAAGTCTTCCTCCTTTTCTGTGGGAAGTTACTTTTTTTTGACCATGAGAAACCCAAGGCCATTGTCTTCACTCTGTTTCCGTGTTTGCTCAGTCTCCCTGCACGAACCAATCCCTTGACCCCTCAGGTCCCTCCTCCAGGCTGGCCCTGCCATGTCCACAGCCTGACCAAGAGAAGAAGGAGGAGACCAGAGGCACCTCTTAAGACAATATCAACCCCCTTACTCTCACCTGCTCATCAGATAGCCTCCTTGTTACGATTTGGCCTCCCACTTAGCTAGCTCATGGGTGCAAAATGAACTGACCTCCTGGAGAGAGAAGAGAGAACGTTTCCTTCTCATCCTGGGGCTACAGGGAAGCTGGAGTGGATTAAAGAAAGAAAGTGCTGATGAAAGGGGCAGGCCTGCAGGATACCTCTGGAAGAGGAAGCTGGAAGCACAAACCTGATGCTTCTCCAGCACCAACCCCAGCGGGGTGTGGCCTGTCTCTGCTGGGGAGCCCAACTCAGCTAGCTTCTCTTCAAGAATGTCCAGCCAACCCACTTCTCATCCTCTGACCCCATCCTCAAGTCCAACACCTGAAGCAGCACCTGTGCCTGGCGTCGTGCTGGAGGCTCTGCAGAGATTACCTCTTTCTTGTCCTCACAGCCATATCCGTGGGAGGCTCTATTATGGTCCCCCCCATTTTACAGACGAGGACACTGAGGCTTAGAGGAGTGACCGAACCTCTGCCCAAGATCACATGACAAGCATCACTGAGGGCAGAACTTCAACCCTGGCAGACTAGTTTATTTCCTGCTCCAAGCCCTTGACCCCTCCCTTCACTGTTCTCTTGACTTCTACCTGTCAATCTGAGGCTGCCCACGTTCTGGCTACTTCTGGCTTTGTCCAGAAAATAGAGTCCCAGGCTCATAAAAGACATCAGTGCCAAGCTTTTAAAAAACTACTGTTAAGTGATATTTAACATATACCAGAGAAAATATATAGCATACACATGCAAGTTATAAAGTATAATAAAACAACACCCATACCGCTCAACTTAAAAACACACTAACTTTGTAAAAATTAGGCTTAATTGTTTATATTTTTAGAGATTTGTTGTGTTTTCAAAATGCCAAACCTTTCTTTCTCAGTTTAGTCTCCTGACTAGAAATCTGACTATCCCCTGTGGGTTCGCCAGCTGTCTCCCTGTCATCCTTCCTCTGAGGGACAAGCCCTTGACATGTGTGTGTGTTTTAATCACACTTGGATCAGCAGATCCTGGGTTTGTTACCCTCAAAACACATCGCGAATCTGATCACCTCTTGCTTCCGCCCCTAACCCAAGCCACTGTCATGGCTGGACTCCTGCAAAAGCCTCCCAGCTCCTCTCCAGCAGGAAGCCACAGTGAGCTTTAAGAGAGGGGGCGGGGGTTCAGATTATGTTCCTTGCCTACTTGGTCCTGACCCCTGAACTTGCTTGTCCTGCTGGCTCAGTCCTGAATCCTCAGCGCTGACTAAGGCCAGGCCAGAGTCCACGGTCTTTGCTATGGGTGCTGACGAGGCCGTAATGGGGCTCCTGTCCCGGGATCTCCCTCTCTCCCTCCACGGCGATGCCTTTATCAGACAAAGCACTCCCTGTTCCTTCTGCCTGGAGCGCTCTTCCCCGGACAGGCTCCTGGCTCCTTCCTTCCTGCAGCGGGACCTCTGCTCCCGAGGACATTTGCCCAGATGCCTCCTTTTATTGCACTTTACAAGCGTGAAATAAATTTACAGATGATAAAACCTACGTAAGTCCATACTTAAAAAAAAAATCAGTAGGATGTACTAAATTTAAGAGAGAGATAAGAGGAAATTAAAGCTTAATAATTTAGTACGTACTTGAACATACCGATGTTCTGGCAGCTGTCTGCATGTGTACCTAGAGTTACAATAAATGTAACGGTGACAAAGATGTGATGTGTTGACTCGAATTCCACTAAGATGTGGTTCCCTAAAACAGTAAACAACTCTGTTGGTTTACCAAGCAAAGTGTAGCTTTCTTTTTGTATGCATAGTTCTTGAATTCCTGAAAATGCGGTGAGTGATAAATCTGTGTACAAAATACCTCGTGTTTGATTATAAAACTAAGTTAGGTTCCAGTCTCGTATAATTATAAACAGATTTTTCACCTCCACGGATGTCGGCTGAGACTTCCCACAGTTGCACAAAAGGGGTCAGTTTTCAACCCCTCGTCCCTTCATCTGTTTTGTGCAGGCAGAATGGTGTTCCTGGCACCTGAACGCCAGGAGCCAGGTGTACCGCCAACTCAATAGGCAACCCCCCACAAAACCCAGAAATTTCCAAAATGTACGCTAGGGGGCGCTGTCATCCAGGGCAAGAACCATAGCAGGGCCTTCTCTGTTTTTCTTAGCACCCACTGGTCTCCGACTTTGTCTTCTACATTTTTTTGTTTGTGTACTGTCTGTTTCTGAGACTAGAATGGGAGCTGCAGGAGGGCAGAGTTTTGTTCTTTCCATGATGCCTTCCCAGCGCCTGGCACACCTGGGCCCTCAGCGAGGGGGCGGGTAAAGGAGTGGTGTCCAGATTGCCCTGATTGAAATCCCTACGACACTGCAATACAGCATGTTCAGAACCATCTCGAAAAGGATGCAAGTTGTCTCACGTCCAGCCCCCAACTCTGCACAACACTGAGCTTTTTTTGACCAGGGAGAACACCAACATCCCCTCTTTTGCTCAACTCATATTTTAAGCAGGTCTTACAACAGTAACGATGGTCGTGACGCTCACTAAATGCTTACTCGTGCCCAGCGCGGGGCCAAGTGTGGCCGAAGCATCACCTCTTTTGATCCTCCAGGAAGCCCCATCAGTGAGGTGCTGTTGTCGTCCCCACTTTACAGACGAGGAAACCGAGACTGAGCAGAGAGGCTGGGAAACATCCTCAGGAGTACTCGGGTTTAGAATACCAGGTGCTCACATACAGAGCCACCGGCCCACACACCCCTCTCCACAGGCTCCGGGCAGGAGAGAGTGTGATAGCAGAAGCCTGGCTTAGGAGCCAGAGACCTGGGGTTCACAGTGTTTTTTTTTGCCACTAACTTGCTGGGTGACATTGGGCAGGCCGCTTAGCCTCGGCCCCCTTACCTATGAAGTGAAGAGTTAGAACCAGTCAGAAAAGCTAATTCGACGTGATGCAAGGCTGCGTAAATAGACAGACTGTGTTCAGTTTCAAGAGCAGGGGGCCGAAAAAGAGATGCCTATTTTCTCCTCAGAGGACAGGACAGAGGACAGGAGGGTTTCGCTGTGTTTCTGTCTGGGACATCCACCCCTGCCCAACAGTGAGGGTCCAGGCAGGAAGTCCTGCAGAGGTCAGAGGGAAGGACTCCCCAGGGGGACCTCAGTCTTAAGGTAGAAGATTAGAAGGTGTCTTCTCCCTGAGGGAGTGGGAGGTTAGGCACAAAAGACAGAAAAGCTTTCTGGAAGTCGGCCTGTGGATGCCAAATGGGCCACCGGGGCGAAGAGACCAGCCAGGAACGTTGCCCAGAGAGCTTGTGGCAGGCCTTCAGCTTCCTTCCACACTGAGACCTTGGGGTTGGGGACGGCGGTGCTCTCAACCCGAACACAAGTCCCTCATCTATTCCACCAACCCTCCTGGGCCTGGGGTGCCTGGATATTTTTGGCTTTCCCCGAAGAAAACAAACTTTCACCCACAAATGTAAGCAGGCAAAATCTTTACCCAATAAAACAAACAAACCTAGCTCCAATTGGACATACCCAGCTTTCCTAATATGGCATCAGGGGTTATGCATTTGGCATCCAATCAACACAATAGTCCCAATCCCAGGAGAAGAGGCAGGACTAACCCCAGGTGGCAGATAAAGGTCATATTTATATGAAACTGGCTTCAAAGGTTGCAATGGGGCTCTTGAGGGGTAAAACCCAGGAAGCCCAGTTCAGTCTGCATCTCCCATGAACTACGAATGCTCTTTAAAACTGTATCCCACAGCTCATTGGAGATATACTAAAAAAAAAAATGCTGTGTTGTTTATCAGAGATTGAAGTCGGACTGGCCTCCTGGATTTTGCTCAGTCTGGCAACATTTGGGGCTGCGTGAAGGCATGGCACACAACGGGGGTGCTCACCAGTGTCTTGAAAGGCAGTGAGCACCTGTCAAGGAAACTTTGGTGATGGGGATCCAGGGTTTCAGTTCACATTGCATTTACATATGAAAACTCGGCCTCATTTACACTAAACCCCGGAATGAATGGCTGCTGCTGAGCAGGTGTCGCCATTTAAAACGCTCCCCAGGAGGGCGAAGTCAGTTTCAGTGTTTGGGGAAGGCTCTGACTTTTCTGTACTGAAGGAGTTTGACCCTGTGATTCCCCTTGGAGGGATGCTTTGCAAGGACAATAGTGATAGTGTAAGTAAGCTGTAGGGATACAGGCATTCATCCAGCACAGCCTATAATAACTGCTCTCTCTCTAGACAGAGATATAGGTGACAGTATCTATAACAATTGCTAACATTTATGAGGCAGTGCTGTACGTAAGTGAGTTGCTGAGTCTTCACGTTAAGACTAGAAACCAGAAAATAACTCTGTCCAGTATCAGGGGACTAGTTAGTTAAGAGAGTTGATGGCCTAATCACTAGGCAGAATATTAGGTGGTCATTAAAACTAATGATTATTAAGGCTGTTATAAAACAGAAGATACTTAAGGTATAATGATGAGAGGGGCAACAGCAGGATAGAAAATTAAAATCTTGGAACTTACTTATAGAAAAGATACTGAAAGGAAATAAATGCTAACTGATTGTGAGGTAATTTTTTCTTCCAGTCTTTTTTTTTCTGAAAAGTCTTTAGTAAGTGCATATTAATTTTATCATTAAAAAAACGAAACTGAAAAGTCATCCAGAATCTTCCCTTTCTTCCCAGGTATAAAAATAATACGTAATAAGTGCCTCTCAGGTGCCAGGCACAGGCCCACAACAGAGCAGTTAAAATATGGAGTTGAGAGTCACACAAAGCCTGCCCTCTAGGGTCTTATAATGTCAACATTTTTATGTAGTACCTGTTGATTAGCCCTTCTAGCTCACCTCCTCCAGGATGTCTTCCAGGATGCCCTCTCCTTAGAGTTCCATTCAGCTCCAAAGCTATTTACCTGATTTTCCCACTAGAGCTTCTTGAGGTCAAAGATTGTGACTGTCTTCTTTCACTTCCCAGAGCACATAAATGGCCTCATAAATGAATGAATGCCTCATATAGCCTACAAACACATGGAGATCACTTGAAGGGTACTTTACCATTTTTATTTGTCATTTTGGTTTTTTTGTTGTGTGGTTTTTTTTTTTTTTTCTTGTCTCTCTCTTTCTTTTTCTTTTTTTTTGGGTCATTTTGATTTTCTTAGCTACTTGCCTTTTCTGGCCTACCCTAGCCTCCAGAAGACTGACAGTTGCCATGTACACATACATCTTGAGAAAGGCGAGACTTCCTTTTGCTGTGGCTGTTTTGATGTTCTCATACATCTGCGTTTACATACTTGAATTGTTCCATCAGACATCTTGGACAAGCTCCCAGATGGTTCATTGTTAGACAACCCTATAAAAGTGACTGTATACATGCTCGAATTCAGCAGTTTTGGGCGAAAAACAGTATTTATGTAACTGTAAAAAAAAAAAAGAAAGAAAAGAAAAGCAGAGAACTTATAAATAGTGTAACTATTTAGAACAGCGGTCAGCAAATCTTTTCTGGAAAGGGCCCGATGTAAACGGTTGGGGATTTGCCGGCCACACGGTCTCTGTCACAGTTTCTCAAGCCCACACTTGCAGCCGAAAAGTGTCCACAGACAAGCCAGAAAAGAATGGGTTTGGCAGCGTGTCAATAAAACTCGATTCGTGGACTCCGAAATCTGAATTTCGTATAATTTTCACATGACATGTAGGGGGGCCTTATCCATGCATACATGGTTGCAATTATTTTTTTAACTGTAAAGAATATTGGGTACCTGATTATTAAAGATGATGACGATGTTTCTGTGATTCATTTCTCCCCATATATTAGTATAGGGCAATGGCTCTCAATCCCATGTGCGTCCAACGTCTCTGTCACTAAATGTTTGGCGTGGAAGACCATTTAGCTTCTTGCATTGATTTATTTATTTTTCTTGCTTTTCTTTTTGTTGCTTTTCAAGGCAGAGGAATTTAAGGGTTCTATTTCCTTTCGTTGCACTTTATCGTCACTGGTGCATGCAAAGTGCCACTCTTGTTTATTTTTTGGGTCTGATTCTTTCTTCACACCACTCCTTCCTCTGAGAATTCTGATCTATTTGGTCTGGGCTGGGACGTTGACAGAGGTATTTGTTTTCAAAAGCTCTTCAGCGATTCTAATGTGCAGCCAGGGAACCAGTGATCTAATGTGTTATCATAATTTCTACTATTTTGTGGCTCAGAGTGGCCTATCGACCAACAGCACAGGCATTGCCTGCTGGAAACTCAGGGTCTCAGGCCCCGCTCCAGGCCTCCTGGATCAGAACATGCATTTTAACAGAGTCCAAGTGTCTTGTGGGTGTGCTTCCCTTTCTGCAATCCTGGCTGAAAACCTGTTTTAGAAGGTAGGGAGCTGATAAAGGATCAACGCTGAGGTACCTGTGCTATGAACTTGTTTTTTCTTTTCTTTTTAAATCTAGGGTTCTCGTAAAGCGAGGTCCCTCTGCAGTTCCCTGTCTGGCAGAGAGAGCCCGGAGGGCGGGACTGTGCCAGGAAAAGCAATTTAGGACTTGAGAGGCCACCAGGGGCCTCTTTCCCCATGACCCGAGAGGGTGGAGGTCACTGGGACTCATGGGGACTGCCAGGGGTGGGCTGTGGATGGCATTTCTTAATATAGTTAGTCAATAGCTATGTTTTCTAAGTGCCACAGAGGACTAAAGGAATGTCACTAAATGCTTGGCATGGAGGGAACTGATGGCTTTGCGAGGGACGTTTCCCAGGCCTTGGACGGGAAACAGATGTTTTGGAAGGGGGCTAGTGTGGAGACAAATCTCCAGGCACAGACATGGTCACTGCTTTGTCACCGCTTTGGCTTTGGGCATGAATGTCACGGTGTGAACGGAGTGTTAGTTTTGCCCAAAGAGGCTCTGGCCTCTTAGTCCCAGGAGCTTGGTGTTGCCCAGGCCGCAGGCAGAGCGGGCTGCTGCCGGCTTCCGCCCTCCACCTCGGTTTATTGGCCTGTGCAAAGGGCACGTCGCTGCAGCGAGCTGCATTTCGAAATTCGATTGCACAGCCTCGTTTCTCCGGGTATTTCCTTCCTTCTTTCCTCTGGAGGTTTAGAGAAGAGGGTTCCTGCCCACAACACCTCCTCGTATCTTCCCATAGCCGCAGGGAATGGTGGGAAAAACCCAGAATGAGGGGTCAGGTCACACGCTGCCATCATCACCCTGTGACCTTCAGCTGGGCGTTTCATTCGTGGGGGTCCTCAGCCGGTTAAACGGGGAGCACACACCCTTCTTTGCAGGGGTGCAGCAAAAGTCCTTACTTCTGCAACGTACTGAGGGGGTCTTTAGAAAACAGGCCCAGGGGCGCTGTCGCTGTGCTCACGCTACATGAATGTCTCTTGAATTGAATCAAATCATTTCTCTCCCACAGATCTGCAATGTCCGTTTAAATCTACCCCACTTTCTCTGGGGATGACAGCTGACTTTAGAGTCTGATCACTTTTGCAACGGCCATAGAAGTCATGGATTCAGGCAAGACTATCAATTGTTGTTAAAAGCAGAGGTGGTCTATTACCAAGGGAATGGGCAGCAAAATTGTGGCCTACTCATCCAGTGAAACAATACAACAATACAACCTCAGGACACACAACAGTGTGTGTCTCACAGCTAACACTGAATGAAAGCATGAAATTTCATTTACAGGAAGTACAGAAACAGGCCCCAACTCACCTGTGTGATAAAAAATAGAAGTTTCTTTTGTGTGGGGACTATTATCGGTGAGGGGGCATGAAAAGGAGCCAGTTGGGGTGCTAGGAACATCCTCTGTCTTGGTTTGGGCTGCAGTAATGTGGGTGGATTCATACGTAAACATCTTAGCAAAACCAGATTCTATGTCATTTTTGGTCTACATAACACTATCTATAAAATACTTCAGCCAAAAGCTTTGAACATGAACCCAGTTAACTTTAACTGTAACGTCCAGTTTCCAGAAAATACAGGAATAGAGGAACAAGCTAAATGGCACCATGAGGAAGCGACCAGACCAATCGAGAGGCTGGCCCTTCTGCAGGACAGCCCTCCTCTTACACAGGAGGACCTGGACAAGGACAGAAGAGCTCAGGGGACATCCCATCTACAGGCAGTGCAAGGCCTCCGTCTGGATCCTGGTTTGGACAAACCAGTTGTAAAGGAAAGTTTTAGAGGCAATTAGGGGTCTTTATACGTGGAGCTTTAGTTGACAGTAAGAAATGGGTTTGAATGTTTTAAACTATGGTAACGCTAATTTGGTTCTATGAGAAAATGCTATTTTAAAAAGATGCATATTGGGGAAAAAAAAAGTCGGATTCATTTTCAGCTTGGTGAAGGACCTGCCAACCACAGGTGTGTCTGGGGAGCTTTCTTCCTGCAAACGAGCCTTCCAATAAGAACTCGACATTCACTGGCCTTTACAGATTTTTCTCGTTTCATAATAGCCGTGTGTTTTTCTTTTTCACAGTTATTTTAAATTGAAAAAAATAATGTTTTATGAAAAACATTTTAATCGCATAACTAATACGCAATGAAGTACGAGACTCCTCTCACTCCAGGTAACTCCTTTCCGGTTCCTCGACCCAGCCACCGCCACCATGAATGGTTTCCGGTGCATCTTTGCAGAAACGAGACATTCTCTGTCCACACGAACATGTATAGAAATATGCGGTTCCCGACTTGGTTTGCTCAGTCGCAGCTGTGGGCGAAAAAAGGGGTTATATGAAAAGTAACCTCAAAGGGTGAGCTGAGTCTACGGCCATGCCCAGTCCCGTCTGATCTCGGAAGCTAAGCAGGGTCGGGCCTGGTTAGTACTTGGATGGGAGACCACCTAGGAAGATCAGGTGCTAAGGGCATAAAAAAGAAAAAAATAAGAGATTGTAAACTGACAAGGTCCTTGCAATCTGGGAGGTCAACCACGGGTTGGTTGACTCACCTAAAAAAAAAAAAAATGATGAGCTGATCATAAATTCCTAACTGGGTAGGGCATGGAGGGTAGTCATGCCCCAGGTATATAATTTCTATAGTAAAAGATTTATTTTTGCCTTAAACCAGCCCTGTGCACTGTTTTTTTATGAATCTAAGTTAACACACCATTGAAATACCAGAATAATCTCTTTTCAGACCCCTTGGAGGAATAATCACCTTCAAGGTAGCACATAATCTTGTTAACTATGCTATAATCCAGAGGTCCCCAATCCTCCAACACCCGGGCTGTGGACTGGTACCAGTCTGGGGCCTGCTAGGAACCAGGCCACACAGCAGGAGGTAAATAGCAGCCTCCTCAGTGCTAGCATCACCACCTCAGCTCCACCTCAGATCATCGGGCATTAGATTCTCATAGGAGCACCGGTGCTTGGTGCCAAAAAGGTTGGGGATCCCTACAGTGTAATCCACTCCCCATCTTGCTTTCTCCCACCTTCATTTAATCTTCCTTGCTTTAATTCCAAATGCATAAAAGAAGCTGCCAAGCTAGGGAGTATTTTTCGAAATCTGTTGAGATCTTGCTTCCAGGTGTATCCTTTGTTTGGTTGGAATAATTTTTTATAAAAATTCTCTATAGATTTGGATGTTCTTACATCGAAACAGCCTACCATCCACCCTGTATTACATCTGGTTGTTTTGTCTTATCTGAGAGATTCTTCCTTATTTGCTCTTATGAAGGCCACCAACGATCTCCCCAGTCCACCGAGCCAAGGCCACCTGTCAGTCCTCCTCTTTCTCAATCAGCTGACTGCTCCTTCCTCCTAGAATGTGACCCTGGTACAGCTCCCGGGGCTAGTGCTCTGCTGCTTCTCCTCCTATCTCTTCAGCTCTTGCTATTTCCTCTCTGACCTCTGAACACTGTCATGCCACTGGGCCCCATCCTTGAACTTTTCACTGACTACACTCACACCCGTAGTAATCTTATCCATTCTTATGGTTGTTAAGTACCTACCATGTCCACACTAAGGACTCCGAGTTTTATATCTCTACGGGGAGTCATGCCTCTGGACTCCGGATTCTTTGACCAAATTGCATACTTGACATCTCCACTCAGACGTCAGATGTTTCAATTCTAACCTGTCCAGAACAGACAGTCCTGACTTCAGCGCCCAAACCTTCACCTCCTAGTGTCTTCCGCATTCCAATAGCTGGTAACTCCATGCTTCCAGGTGCTCAGGCCCAAGACCTCAGGCAACTGGGACTTCTGGCTTGCCTTCAACCCCCACCTCCCACCTCCCAGCAAATCCCATCAATCCTTCCTTCCAGCTATACCCAGAATGACCATTTCTCACCATCTTCACTGCTACCTGGGTCTGAGCCACCACCATTCCCTGCCTAGATTATTACCATAGCACCCTGCCTGGATGCTCTGCTCCATCCTTGTTCCCTCGCCCAGCCTCCCCTCCACCCAGCAGTGGTGATCCAGTACAACTAGGTGAGGTCCTGTACTCCTCCATGGAATCCTGTCTTGCTTAGAGTAAAAGGCCACGTCCTTGCAGTGGCGTGATCGGGTGTCCCTTTCTCTGGGCTCACCTCTTACTCTTATTTCCTCATGCTGCTGCAGCCAGTCTGGCCTCCTGACTGTCCCTTGTCAAGCCCAGATCCCAGGCTACTTTAGGGCATTTTCCGTCCCTCTGTCTGGGAGCTCTTGCCCCAGATATGTGCAATTCTTGCTTGCTAACCTTTGCCACCTTTTGGCTCAAATGTCACCTTCCAGTGGGATTTACCCTGACAACTTGATTAAGATGGCAACCCATCTCCTGTCTCCTTTAATATGCTTTCTTTTTTGGTAACGTGTATCACTTACTAACATGTATCGCTATACTATACTATACTATACTATACTATACTATACTATACTATACTATACTATACTATACTATATTATGCTATACTATACTATACTATCTACACTATACTATATATTTACTTATTTTGCATATTCTTTGTCTACCCAGGGAAATATAAGCTCCACAGGGACAGCGATTTGGCAATTTTCCTCACTGCGGTATCCCCAGTGCCTACAATAGTGCCTGCCTGGAACATAGTAGGTGCTTAATAAATCTTTAGTGAATGAATCAATGAATATTATCCTATTTGATTATTTTAATGGTAGCGGAGATCCACTGTACGGATGATATAATAATAGTAGCACAGTGGTGGCTAACACTCATAGGCATATCTGATATAGTCCTTTATGAATTTAGGTCCTTCACAAATTTACAGTTCTTTACAAATTTAGCCCTGTATGAATTTATACTCATTTCAATTCTTCGACAATCTTATGAAGTAGGTGTGATAGTCACTCTCAGGTAGCAGATCACAAAATGAGGTTCAGACAGATTCATTAGCTCCCCCACAGACACACGGATGACAGGCCATGCCCATCTGGCTGCATCTCGAACTAGCACATTTAACTGCTTGTGCCGAACCGTTGCAGAATAGGTATTCCACGATTCACTTAACCGGTCTCCTACAAATGGACACCATCCTTTGGTCCTCAGGCATGACAAACAAGGCTCAGAGATGTTAAGAAGCTTCGATTAAGGTCACAGCTGGAATTCAAGTCCATTAGCTGAACTGGAGATCTGAATTCTCAATCACTACATTGTCTAAGCTTCCTAAACTTCCTTCTCCCCCTGGAGGGTTAGAAGTGCTGACCAGGTGGCCCTTGGCAGCTTCCCCTTGGCAGCGTCCTTTCTTCCCAAGGCCTGCCCCCTACTGCAGTCCCTCTCTCAGCTCTGGAATTCTCCCCCAGGTGGCCTCAGGCCCTGGACACACAATAGCCTACTTAATCCCTTAATGGTTCACCTGCCTCCCAGAGGGAATGTAGCTGTCTCCCAGTTCTTGTTCTGGAGTTTCCCACCTTTGTACCTTTTATCTCAGAGATAAGGTCAGGGACCACCTGGAGGGACTTAACTTGCCAGGTTAATTTATTCAGTCTCTTCCATGGACCATTTCTACAGGCCAGGCACTGTTAGAGGCAGTTTGGCTTTGATTGAAGCCAGACCGAACTCAGACTGGCTGCCAGTATATCTATTATTGTGTTTGGGGATACCGTGGACAAAAATAAATGGGGTGCTATAATAAATAATAAATTCCTAACTGGGAGGGTCATGGTGGGTAGTCACACCCCATGTCTATAACTCTTTAGTAAAAGGTTTACCTTCACCTTAAGCAAGTCCTGTCCATTGTGTCAGTGCACCTAAGTTAACACACCTTTGAAAATGTCCCCTTTTAGACCCCGCCTCCTAAAAAGTAACCATCTTCAAGACAGCACAGAATCTTAACTCCCCTGTGGATCTTGCTCTCCTGCACGTTGCCAATTTGGCTCAAATAAACTCTTTACAGGTTTGGGTATTTCTTACGTGGACGATACAATGGTGAGCAGAGAAAAAAACAGTCCCTATGCTTAAGGGGCTGGCAGTCTAGTGGGGGGAACAAACATTGTCAAGTACTCAGCCTAAGTAAGAGTCCAAGTGTGATTGGACCATTGTCCAATTGTCACTGAAGGTCTGAAGAGCTAGATGGCTGAGATGCCAGGAAGAGACTCCTGGGCTGAGAGCTTGCGGATGAGTTAGTAAGCAGAGAAAAGAACATTCCAGAAAAAGGGACTGCATACCTAAAGACCCTAGGGACAACAGGCACCACAAGAAGCCAGGATGGTGGGGGCAGGGTGAAGGGAACATGGTGGAAGATGACACCGTGAGACCTTGGCCTTGTCAAGGAGTTTTGGCTTTATCTCAAGTATAGTGAGAAGCTGTTTAAACTGGGGGTAGGGGTGGGGTGGGAGGGAGGTTAATGGTGTAGCCTGATTGGCCTGATCAAATCCTGAAGACAGTTTTGGCTGAAGAGTGGTAAAAAGGCTAGCAGGGACTAGAGGGGACACAGAAGTGGGGAAGGGTTCATGGGTTTTGTGGCACTGAAAGAAATGGAGGTTAAGTGAATCTGAGAAATACTGGGCTCAAGGTCGTGCCTCTCCCAGGGGTCAGCCTATACTCACGGACTAGTTGACTGTGCGGGGCTGGGATGGGCAAGAAGGCGCACTCCTTTGGCCAAGACGGGGCAGCTCTGAGGGTTGGTCCTAGCTTTGGAATTTCCCGTGAGATGATCTAGATCTTAAAATAGATACAAATGTACAATTTCCCATTCTCCAAGGGGATGAGGCTTGAGGCCAGGACCTGCCCAGGGTTCCAGAGAAGTAAGTTCCTAGTCCCACCAGTCCCTAGGGAGGCTCCTGCTCCACTCCGGGCAGGGGTCCCAGTGTGCAGAGCCTGACCTTCTCCTCTTACCTCCCTCAGCTTCAGAAGGATGGTGAGCTGTGTGTGTGTGTACTATCTTGCCTATGTACTTGCTCTTGTGACCTTGGGCAAATCCCTCTCCGGTTCCATTTCTTCATTGGTAAGACAGGAAGTTAGAGTAATCAGTTAACTTTGGGGGAAGATTGCAGAGTCTTTTAGAGTTGGTTGAAAGCTATGATGATTAGGCACAGAATTTCTGGCAGCTGCAGGCGTTCCTGAAGCCCTGGGGTCAGGTGGGGACTTAACTGGGCCTCAAGTTAGGAACCCTAACTTGGATGAGACAGAACAAGTATTTTTTCTGAAAGCCTTCTAAGGACCTGTGTATTATCCTGTTCTAGTCCTAACCTCACTCCTTTAAGGCAAGCAAGCATTACCACCTGGAGACAATTTATGGGACTTGCCCAAGCTGGGAGGAGCTGAACTAGGACCCCTACCCAAGGACCTGTTCTTCCCATTACAATGAGAGAAATCTCTACTTTCCTCACCCCACCACACTCTAGTAATACAGTGTTTTTGACCTTATAGCCAAACTTCTGTTGCAGCTTGATATGCTCTGACGAGGCAGGGCTTACCTTGGGAGGAAAGATGGAGGACCCGAATGAAGCTCAGAGAGGCTAAGTGGTGTGAAGGTCACATAGCAAGCATGATCTAGCTGAGGTGGAGGTAATGGACATTTGTGATCACTCCTTAAGTCCCAGAGTGGACAAGCCTCACCTAGTTGCAACTTGGAAAACCAAGGGGGAGAGGGGGAGGGGCGGTAGTACAAGGGGAAGAAGGCAGGCCCCTCGGGCTGGCCCGGTCAAGGGGAGTGTCACCACTAACTTGGTTCCTTTATTTCTGCCTCAGTGCAAGCTATTCCAACTCAGGCTTGCCAAAATCTGATTTTCCAAGGCCACCTTAAATGTGTTCCCTGAAACTTCGAGTTCCCCTCCCCCCATCCATTCTTCCTGGCCGGCCTGGGAGACTTGCATTTCTCCCAAAGCCTGAGCGCTTTGAAGGCGGATGGCTTTCCTACTGTCCCACAGTGGTTGGGCAGGGCTGTCTGGTCATGTAATTCAAGGGCTCTGAAGCTGCCGCTAACTTAAGCCACCAAAGGAAAGGGTCTCCTGGAAGCGTTCTACCCTTAACCTTGAGGCTTCTTAGTCCTGTCGGCCCGCCCACCCCCCCTTACCATGCCTTGGTTGAAGGAGTCTCAGAGTGAGTCAACGTCCTAAGCCTGGGAAGGCCCCTAGGTGTTCGTGTTCCCGCCCCAGGGCCTGTCTCCTCGAGAGAAGAGCAACGTTCACACTGGATGACTGTGTCCCCCCCCCTGCCTTGGGGGAGGGGCTGAATACTGCTGAGGGTACAGAAATGCTTTTGAAGACTAAAACTCAGTAGCTTGATCACTCCCAAAGGACGAGCAGCAAATACCCACACCACGAGTCCACTCACCCCTTTAAAGAGTAAAACCACTTGGCAAGGGCCTCCTTAAATCCAGACCCGCGTTCTTCGCCCTCGAGCTCAACAACCTGAGCTCGGACACAAACAAGCACCGAACCTCCGGGCTGCGAGGGCGCGGCGCCTTTAAGAGGCGGCGGGCAGTGCTGCCCCCTGGCGGCCGGCGCGGCCGCGCTTCCTCCGCCCCGGCGGGTCCAGCGGGCCGGCCCGCCGGGTCAGCGCAACCGCGGCGGCGGGGCCGGGCCCGGCGAGTGCGCGCAGGGACGCGGAGGAAGTGGTGGCGGCGGCGGCGGGTAAGGACGGAGGGGCGGCTACGTGCGCCCAGCTGGGGTCCGAGCGCGCCGGGAAGGGCACGCGCCGCCCGGGGGCCCGGAGGGCGGGCCGGCTGGCCAGGCGGGGAGGGGGTGGGCGCGGCGCGCACCGCCGGGGGTGGCTGCTCGCGGCCGGGCGGGCGGCGGGGCGGCCAGGCGGGGAGGTGCGGACGCACCGGGACCCCGCGTCTCCCCGCCGGGCCTGCCCGGCCCCGCTGCGGCGCTCGCGAACTTGCGCGCGGCGAGCCCCGCGGGAGGGCGGGCGTGCGGGCGGGCGGCGGGGGCGGCCCCGGCGCGCCGGCAGCCAGTGGCGGGCCGCGCTGAGCGCCGCTCCCCCCCCGCCCGGGGCCCGCCCCGCCCCGGCCCGCCCCGGCCCGCCCCTCGCGGCAGGACTGCGCGCCCGGAGCCCCGTTCCGCGTCCCCGCCGCCGGGAGGAGGTTCCCGCACGCTCGCGGCGCGCGCCGGGCCGCCACACTCGGCCTGTGGGCGATTTCCTCCGGAGCCGAGCTCCCCGCCCGAGGAGGAAGATGCAGACCTTTCTGAAAGGGAAGAGAGTTGGCTACTGGCTGAGCGAGAAGAAAATCAAGAAGCTGAATTTCCAGGCCTTCGCCGAGCTGTGCAGGTAAGGAGGGACGGCGCTCCGGCGCCCGGGGACCCCCGGCCTGAGCCCGGCTCAGCCCCAGCGGCTGGCTCGGGAGGTTGGAGCGGAACGGGAAAGAGCGGAGCGCGGGGACCCTGAGTCCCAGGAGCCAGGTGGCTGGGGTGGCCGCCCGCTGTGTTCCAGGGAAGCGGTGGCCGGGATGGGCGGTGTGGCACGGACCAAGGCTCTCAGGTGCGCTGGGACCCGGGTGGGGAAGCCGCCAGCCGCCCGGGACGCGGTGGAAGCGCGGCCGAAGGTGGCGGAGGGAGCTGGGCAATCCGGAACCTACGCTTTCTGCCTGTGGCTAGAGGTTACTTTTGGACTCGAGTGTTTTTTTTTTTTATTTTTCCTTTAGTCCCCCCCGCTTCGTGGAGGACACCAATGTTTTTATGTTTGCAGACCACCTTCTACGTGCCCCGAGCGTGCAGCTCTTGAAGCTGTCATTGCATGCCACTAGGTTAAGCCGATGTGAAGCGAGTAGCAATCCTTGGCATGTATGAGGTGATTTGCTGTCTCATTAGAGCCTCACACTAGCCTTGAGAATCGGCCGGGGTGGTGATTCTGGGCCACGTGTCTGAGAAGGGGGATCGATCTGCAGAGAGATGGGGGTACTAGCCTGGGTCCCAGAGCTAGGGAGTGGCTGGTGCAGAGGAGGTGCTAGGTAAACGCATGTGGTGTGGGATGGCCTTCCTCTGTTTGGCGCCCCCCTCCCTGCCCCCACTCCCGTGTTGGTGCTCAGTGGTGGTGATTGGGGGTGTTTTAATAAGATCATATTCTTAATCCATTACAGGAACATCCAGTGTTGGGTCAGGTATGCCTCCGTGCTTCACAGCTGTGGCTTTACCTTTGAGAAGCTGAATTAAATCCTGTTCTTAATGAAAGCCCGAGAGTCAGGCTCCCCAAGCCTTTTGCGAACTCTAGGTGGAAACCTTTTGTCATGCAGTGCCTCTGCTTGGTAGATCTGATTCTTGAAAATGGGCCCCACTTGCATTTTTGTCCCTGTTGGGTCCCCAGACATCAGGAGAATCGAACAATTGGGTTTCCTTATCTCCTGGTGCGAGGAGCAAGTGGCCAGTCTGATCTGGCCTGTGCAGGCTGGGCTGGCAGCACCTCTGTGCCCCTCCTGTCTGTCCCAAGGGCCTGCTGCTCCCTTTGCCCCATGCAAGCCCTAAGGCGCTCTTCTCCCAGCAGCCGGAGGGGTGCACTCTTCAGGCAACAGCTCCTGGGTCTGCGTCCTTGGTCTGGGGATGGAGTTGGCTGCCTTCTCTCGGCCGCCATCCCCAGGAGAAAGTAGGCTTTCCAGGGTCAGGGGCATGCCGAATTCGTGAGGGAGTCGGGAGAAGCTCGAAGCCGGAGCTTTCGAGATGGGTCCGAGGACTTCTGAAACAGTAAAAAAGGCACTTGAACATCGTACCGCAGATACACACACTTGTGGGAGATGTTTCCTAAACACCGAAGAAATGTGGAGAAGCCCATTGACTGAAGCCTAGTGCCGGCGTGGGGTGCCGGAGCCCCCCGCAGTCCTCTGAGACTTGGGAAATCCCAGTTGAGACCTTGCAGCCTTTTCACTGAGATCTGGCTTATTTGTGTCATCCTGTGTCTGCAGCTAAAGCAGGCGGCTTGTCATCTGGTTGGTATGTTTCGCTAGGTAATTAGGAGGCTCTCGTAAAAACAGTTCCAGCCGAGACTGAGACTGTCACTGTCAGCTAAGTCCTCCTGCGGGACTTGAAGGTTCGCTTGCCATCCCCGTGGACTCCCCCGCCTTTAAGCAGAGGCTTCAGGGCAAGCTGTGATGTCAACCATTCTGAGGGGAATCCAGGGTGGAGTATTAACCTCTGGGAAAGAGTTGCCCTCAAAAGTTGTGTTGCCTTCTTCCAGCCAAAATAATGGTTTAGAAGAGAAGAAAGAAAGCATGTAGGTCATTCCAGACTCTCAGGAAGCCCACTTTGTGTTTTCATTAGAGAAGCTTTAGATATTTTGTCACTTAAGTTGAAGAAGGAAAAGAAAACACAGAATAGTTTTTTCCTGTTTCTTTTCTCCTTTATTATTTTCGGAGCAGCACCCCCTGGTGGCCATATTTCTATACTGGGTGCAAAACGCTCCCACCCTTGAGAAGGTGGCTTCAGCCCTTTGCTGTTGTGTTTGGTGGGAATGCTGGTGCGATTTTAATAGCTTAAGTTGTGATGTGGGTGGACATTGTCATGTTTTCCACATCAATAGTCTGGGGGCGCAGCGCTCCTGTTTTGATGGATGATGAACTGTCTGTGAATTTCCTAAAGAAAAAGTCCAGGGATGTTTGAAAATGACTCGAGGCTCATGTTTTGGGCAGTGTCAGCCCCAGAGAGGCTGACCAGAGGGGACCGGGATGAGTTGTTTAGTTGGATGTCAGGCCTTGTAAAGTCTTCAGGCAGGAGGGGATGTTGGGGATCATCTCTTCCAGCCTTTGTTTTACAGATGGGGAAGCAGGCACGAGAGAGCTTGCGGGCTGTACGTTTGTTCTTTCTGTTTAACTCATAGCGTGGATCCAGCCAGGCGACTTTGAGACCCTGGAAGTGTCAGCCCTTTCTCCTTGGGCATCTCTGACAGTAAGGTGGATCCCCTCGTTACCTTCACAGGGGTCTAGCTGCTGCCACCATTTTCTCCCAGGGACACACTTGCTTGCAACGCTGAGTTGTGCCCTTCGCAGCTGTGATGCCTTGTTGTCTGAGGGGCATCGCACGTCGCTGTCGTCAGTAGGTGTTTGGAGCTTGGTCCCACCGGGATCCCTTAGGTAGCCATAAGGACAAACCAACCCTTCAGAGCCTTAGTGCACCCTGCTCGGCGGGCGCTCTGGCTAGTCAACAGATGGGCCTTTGACTCAGCTTGTTTTTTAGCGGTGCTGTGTGTTCCTGTCACTCTCCTGTTCCTGTCTACTGGGGGACCTGGCTAGTTCTCTATTTTACCCATCCCCTTCCCTTCCTCTAACACTGGAGCAGCCACGCAGCTCCCTCATACCCTCCTTGTGGTTCTTTCAAGGTGCCCAGAAGGGATGTCGGAAGCAGAGCAAAGAAATAAAGCTGTTGGTTGGAAATGTTGGGTAGTTTTTCATGGTTTTCGTTCTCCACAGTGCCCTGCTTGGAACTGCTGGCCGAGCTCCGTTCCCTTTGTTAGTGTTTTCTGTGTCTCTCCTCCAACTCCTTCTCAACTTCCCACTCTTCTCTTTCTTGTGGCTGAACCTGTGGCGAAAAGGCACGTGACTCTTTATGAAGCATTCTGGTATAAAATGCTCTACTATCCATCTTTGCTGTAATATTTGCTGACTTTTTAATGGGGCCCTTCCAGTTACCTCATCTCACTTCATCCTCCCAGCAGCCCAGTTTTGGAGAGAAGGGGAAACTGAGGCTCAGGGAATATAAGGCACAGCCAATTGGGTTTCACTGAGGCCAGTCCTGAGGGCTGGGCACCTGAGACCATGGCTTCCTTCTTTAAGTGCCTTTTTTTTTTTTTGCCCAGGTTGGCCCAGCACTTCCTGTAGCCTCTGAAAGCAGAACGTCTGTGGGCTATCGTCCTCGAGACACTTGGCGGCCGGCTGGGCTGACCTGCCTGCAGGAAATAACGTTGATGGTGCAGTCTTAGCCCATGTTATCGACACAGGCTTTCCTGCGGGGGACCCTTTGTACAGGTCCCCCAGAAGGAACAAGGCCAGGCAGTCCATGGTGGCTCTAGCTCACCGAGTGCCTTCCAGGCCTGGTGTCAGGCAGTGAGCTTGGAGGGGGAGCAGCGGGGGGAGTCCCTGCCTGCCCAGACCTCGGAGTGTGGAGTTAACAGTAACTAATGTGGCCCAGGAAATGTGCCAGGGAGCTTAGGGCTGCTCTCCCTTTCCCTGGGGACTTACGGTCCTTCCTTCAAAAGGGGGAGTTGGATGGTCTTTTTCTGCCGGGGTGGCTCACATTTTAAGCTGTAACTCTTTCAGGAGATTCTTAGCGGGGAGGCAGGAGGATCTGTTCCAGGATTAAGTGATGCTGGCTTGTGGGTGGGTATTTTTCTGTATGTCTTAATGTCTGGATTTAGCACCATTTTGGGGGTGGGGTGGGAGGAGGTGATGACTTAGGTTTCCTTCGCAGCTGAGCAGGGGACTGTGCGTAACTCAGCCTCGCAAATAAACACTTCCCACCAGCCCCCACGGGAGTCAGGAGAAGACGTCCATCTGGTCACGGCTGTCTGCTGATGAGACTGCCCGGGTCCCACGCCTGGCTCCACCTGTGGCCCTGGGCACATAACTCCGTGCCTCAGCTTCCTCCTCTGTATAATGAGAATAATAACTACTGAGTTTCAGGATTGTCATGTGCATTGAAGAAGTCAGTGTGTGCTGGTGTGTAAAGTGCCTGGGACTCTGTAAAATGTGGCTGCTGCTGCTTTTTGTGGTTGCTGTCTGTGGGGGGTCTTCGCGTTTGGAGGTGGTGGTTCTTGATTTGCATGGCTTGTGAGTGACCCTGGAGTCCATGATGAATGCTGACAGATCTTCCCGCAGGACTGTGGGCAGGCACCCCTAGGGAGGGGCCGCCCTGCCCACCGGCCTCCCAGCATCCTGTGCTCTCCTTTAGCTGGAGGCCCAATGAATCCTACAGCCCCTTGGGAGGTGGGGTGCTGTCTTCACCTATTTCATGGATGGGGAAGCTGAGAAAAACGTGTTAAATAATGCAAGGTGCTGCTTTCGAAGACTCAAGAAGGGTTTGTTGGCCTTCCTGAAAATGCCAAGCCGTCTCCATGAGCAATTATGTTACTATTATTAGCTAACAATTGCTGTTTTGTCATTTAGAATATTTAATACATGTCCATCTTAAAAAAAAAATCAAAGGACTTAGAGTACACAATGAAAAGTCAGTTTCCTTCTCGTTCTCTAGCTCCGGTCACTCGGGGACAACTGTGGTCAGCAGTTTCTGTCCATGGGTGGTTGGTGCAGACACGGGGGCCCAGGGGTGTGCAGCTCTTCCCGTACGTACCGTTCTGTTTGCTGCATGAACGCTACGACTTAGAGAAACGGCACATCGCTGCTTCCTTTGGAGAGAGTTCTGGTGGTATTATTGTCATATTTCCTTAATGGCAGTGGGGTCCGGCACTTAAAACGGGGTAGACCGTATTTCTTGCCACGTGATTGGCTTCTGCCGGTGTAGACAGTGGGACACGGAGTGCCCTGCCTCCTTGCCTGGGGGCTCACTGAGGATGAGTGAGGTCTCGGTGAATGGGCACAGGCAGTTCTCTTTTTCAGGGGAGTTCTGAACCTGCTCATAAAAACATGGCAGTGCTCAGGTGACAGTGGGTGGGAGGTCCTTTTACCCACACCCTTCCCAGCAGAGTGGGCAAACGTTTTTCACCTTGGCCATCCACGTGGGTGAGAAGTGGCCCTTCTGATCTGCATTTCTCTTATGACCAGGAGATCGAGTTCACACTGTGGAGGCTGACTGCCTTAGGTAGGCCCTGGGCACACCTGGGCTCACCTGGGCTCATCTGGGCTCACCTGGGCTCACTTGGGCTCCCCTGGACGGCGGGCCAGGGCCTCCCTCACCACTGGGCAATCCTGCCGCCACTGGCTGTTTTTCCCACATGGCTTAGCAGGTTTGGGGCTCTCAGTAAATGCTTAGTGAAGTGCTTCATGAGTGTAATTCCTGAACAGTTGGATATAAATAGAGTTTTTGCTCCTATTTGTATTTCGAATTCAGCAGGTACTCTAGATTTCTGAAGGAATGTTCCAGTACCTCCTCTTAAAAAGTTTCGTTTTAGAAAGCAGATCTTCATCCTGGAGCTGTGCTTCTCCCCCTTCCCTGCACAGCATGGTCTTAAACACCATCCACTTCCCTGCTGGAATCTGGCCCGCCCCAGCCTTCCACTCATCATGGGGCTTGTCCTGGGGCCTGGGTGTGTGTGGCCTGGCTCTAGGGAGAGGGTCAGACTGCTGAGAGGGAAACCCAGGCTTGGCAGGGTAGGGTGGCCTGTCCAAGGTCACACAGTGGGATGTGGCAGGGGGCTCCCTAGCTCCAAAACTAATGTCCCCTCCCCGCTGCCTGCTGAAGCCACCTTTCCAATAGCATTTCCTGGGAGTTGTGAACCAGAGCACCTGTTGGAGCAGCCGGGCTGTTCCCAGGGGGCTGCTTGAATTCTGCCTGGTTCTTTGTCTTGCCTGCTCCAGGCCGCCCTCAGATAGCAGCTGCCCCTGTGGGCTGGGGTCTGCAGGCCCGTCATGGTGCCAGGCTGAGGGTTATGACAGCTCCTGGGAGTGCCCCCACTCCCCACTTTTGGGACTTAGGAGATGACTATGTCATCGGCTATGGGGATTCGAGAAACACTCTCGTGAGGGACCCCCAGACTTCCCCTCCTCCCAGGTACCTGGGTGCTGGGTGCCCTTCTTCGGTGGCCAGACACTGTCCCACCCTGTTAAGGGTTGTTGGTATCTTGGGGCAGCCCTGCCATCCGCGCCCAACCTGGTAGGTTTTTCTGAGGCACCAGCTGCCCCTGGAGGGAGAATCAGGACACAGGGCAGAGCGCCTCCCGAAGACGGCCTCTGGGAGATACCTTTCCCCGCTTCACTCAGAATCTTCAGCTCTGTGACCCGCAGCAGCGGGCTAGGTCCTTCTGTCCGGACTTGCCCACTGTGGGCTGTTCTTTATGCATCTCTCCTTTGAGAAGCTGACTCTGCGAGGGGAGAGGCTCTGGTGGTTCCGTCCACTCCTGCAACCCCAGAGCCGGTACCAGTGCATGTAGTGGGTGCTGGTGAGAGTTTCTGTTAGTGGATCAAAGAACTGGCTGGGGGCGGGGTTCGGAAACCTTTTCCCTGTCCCTGTGTCTCAGCCAGAAGCCTCC